>QFEL01008651.1:0-17043 GCA_003316195.1 Neoboletus brunneissimus
ACATGTTGCTTCTTATTTACATCATTTCTCTCACATTACTCAGCATCTTAGTAATTATTCCCATGCCAAGCATGGTCTGTGTGCATATCTGTATCATATATAAAGTAGACACATATGACTGGAATCCCCAGTCTAATCCACTTCATTGCTGGCTTTCAGGTCTTACTAGCGGGTTGAGCTGCGTCTCTTCCTTGAGGGATCATTGGAGCTCTAAAAGTAATTACTTGGCACTTGACTACCTCCATCTCGTCTTTATTCCTACCTCGCAAGCTCTTGGTATACAAAGCTATAAGTTGTCCGGCCAGTGTTGCAGGCTCATTCCTTTGAGACCATAACAGCACCAGTCTTCCATCAACGAGCGTGGGAGGGCGATCCAGGGGTATCAATTCTGATGATCCAATTAAAGAGTCAGAGGAATCCACAGAAAGTTCCTTGCTTCGGTAGTGAATGCCTTGCGTGGTGTTTCAACTGGGATCTTTGAAACAGAGCACATTCCTTGTGAAGAGAGGGGGTCGGGGAGAGTGTGGAGTGCGATGAGGGAGAAGAAGTGAATGTTTGGGCATGGGACCTGGGAAGGTTCGGAGTCTAAAAGTCTGTGAGAGTAGGGCGCAAAGAGTCAATACCGAGAAATGAGTCACTTCCAGGCATGGTTGCCACCACAAGTCTGGTGTTGTGAGCACCAACAGGAAGGGGTCGAGGAGGTTATTCAAGGGCAAAACCCGTCTAGAGAATCGAGATGGTTGCAATCCGGGGGGAGATGATCTTTTATTAGGGGAAATAAGGGAAAAGATCAAAAAACCTTTGTCAGAAGCTCGGGATTTCCCAAATCCCTTGTGTCTAACCCTCTTCTTAGATTAGACTTTCTGTATACTCCTGTAGTTCTTAGGAGTATGGTTGTAGATGTTACTCTTTACCCTCTTCTTAGCCTAGAGGTTAAAGGTATCATCGGTTGTGGGAGATTCGAGGTACAATCTCCAGTGGTGAAAGACCCATAGTCTTCACCACTCCACCCTCTTCTTTACCATCTGTATAAGATTTGATGACTTACAGAGGCCATCAACACAACTAGTCCATCCAGGGTGGAGGGCAAAAAAAAGTTTGGGTCCGGGGGGGTAAGGGTCCATTGAGGTCATCCAAAGTTAGTTGGGTGGTCAATAGGAGGTTGTGGAGGTTCACCGTTCTCATATGGCGACACATGAGAGTTTGGGCGATCCGCTGAGCAGACCTTGTTATTGATATTAGTCCAACATTCACCTTTCCTTTTCTCAAATGGTCCTTTGTGGGTGTCCTAAATGTGGAAGTCCATTTTGCCAAAATAAAACCGTTACGGGCTTGTGAAGAATCCCAATTTTCTTTGGCCCACAGTTTAGCAACTTGGAGGTCGTAAACAGTTTATTCAATGACTTGTTTAGGTCATATTTCAGTTTAATGCCTTGACAGGCAACCGAGATGATGAGTAGCACTCATGGACTTGTGGAGTCCACTGAGCTCGGTGCCGATCGTGTCTTGGCAGGGTTTCATAAAGGGAGAGTTTGCAACGGAGATCTGGGGGTTCAGCCTGTCTCCTCTGTGAGCGAAGCAATGGTGGGTAATCACCCACTCGGATCCGTCAAACTTTCTGTACTCCACTACTGGGGGTCTGTTGCAGTAATCGCAGCTTTGATGTTCCTGACACTGTCTGCACCAATTCAGTGTATCCTCTACCTTTGGTTGGGCCCATTCTGTGTCAGGAGGTGCAGGCCAATTGACCGCCTGCAAAGTCACTGGTTCCATAGGGTAACCATCATTAGGTAGGATGATAGGTTTGTCAGCCCATTGGAAGGAAGGTTCGGGAGTGAGCACGTCCAATGCTCGTAACTCTGGTTCGTCCTTGGTTGATGGAGGCGCCCAAGGGATGGGGCATTGAGATGGACCGTCTGTTGGTTGGTTCCTCCTCTAGGATTCCGGTGGTTGCGATCATTTGGGTATCTCCAGTTTTGTTCCTCTGACTACCCTCCTCTTTGGGTGATTCCTCGTTAAGCATCCTTTCTTGTGACAGATAAAGCATCAGTTTTCTCGAATATGGCGAGTGTGGTCATCCAGGGAGAGCAAGGGCTGGTCTCCATCGGCAAGGTCAGGATTCTGGGGAGGGTGCTTGGTTCAAGGGGTCTTTTGCCTTTTTGGAGAGGTGGATAGCTCGGGGGAGAGGAGTTTCTCCGTTGGTGGGTCGAGGTGGGGGAGGTTGGAGAGTTCGACCGAGATGGCGATCCTTAAGGGGCTGGGGTGTCATGGTAGGTGTGTTTGGAACATGCGATGGATAGTGTGGGCCAGTGGGGGTACCTGAGGAGATTGGGGAGCTCCTCCGGGATGGGGAGGTTCTTCTTGACCAGAAGTTAGCTCTTCAAGGCAAGGTAAGTTCACACAGGGGTGGTCCCTTTCCGTCCCCTTCTTGTTGGATCTTGGGGTCAGTTCTTTGTCAATGCGACTCATCATCTCTTCGTCAATAGGGGTCACCACCATTTGGTAACTGACCTCGTTGTCTGGGTAGATGTAGGTCCAAATATTTTCATATTCCATTGCTGCAACTCTGCAGCTGTCATCCGTAGTGTTCATAGGGGATTCCAGCTCTGGGATCGAGTGAAGGTCAATTCCATCCTCTGCTTTCATCAAGGCTTCTTGGTTAAGCGACTCAGCTAGAAGGGCATCTAGCGCGTAAGTGCCATTCCTTTGCCCGTGGAAGTCAGTTGGTGAGTGACGGTCAGGTTGCTTCCCTTTTGGTTCCCAGGGGATCCTTCTTTCCTCTATTTGGGCTTGGTTGTCACCTGAATCCATGAGGGTCGTTCCCTCAAGGATTTTTGATTTTTCTTCATCTGCCAGGCTAGACTATTCGGCCTGGTAGCTGTGCACCGGTATGGTGGCAGCGTCTTCTTCATCATGGTCTTTGGGTTGTTGGCTGGTCGTCCCTGCTGCGTTGGGGTCAGTCCGGTCCAATCCAATAGACTTTTCCTTATCCTTATTCGGTTGTCCTTGGCCATGGAGGCTCTCCAAGGATGCTGACACTATCCCATCCCTCGCTATCCCAGCAAGATGGGCTTCAGGCGCGCCAATAGGATCTTCTTCAGTGTAGGTTGCTCCTCCCGGCTTCTCCAAGGCGGAGCAAGAGAGTGATAGCTCAGTTACAATCCCAGTGATGGAGCTGTAGCTGGGTGGCTGGCCTTCTTCCAGGATCTCCTCGATTCCTGGACAAGGACTTTCCGTGGGCGGGGAGGGGTTCAGTTCCTTGATGAATCCTAAGTTGTCATCAGCAGAGGGAGATGATAGAGTAGTTGAGGTAGGCGTCCTTAGCTCCGCAGGGTAGGTTGTGGTCGTGAGCAGGGGATAGAAGGCAGAGAAGAGGGGGCGGGGGAGGATCTCGCTCAAAGGTTCTTCATCATCTAGATTGCTCCCTCCACTGGTTGTGAGGGAGGAGAGGCTAGGGAAAGAGGGTAGTGGTGGACCTTCGAGAACCAGTGGAAGGCCTCGTTCTGCTTCTTCTTCTAATCTGATCCACTCCGCCAAGTAAATGGCGTGGTACTCTATGTCGGGATTCAATTCAAAGGTGATGGGAGAGAGGGTGATCAGTCCTTCTTCCTTCAAAGTAGGGGTGAGGGCGGGGGTAGGCAGTGACATTGGGACAGTCCGAGTGTCGGGGTGGAGCTGTGCAGTGGTTTGGTTACACAACAGTGCGTCTGTGTTCAAAGGGTATACACAGATAAAACCGTGCGCCCGGTGTCGAGGACGAGGGTCGAGCTCTGGGACCTTAGTTAGGCTAGGGCTGGATGGTCTGGATGTCGAGACCTTCGAGAGTAGTCATCAAGCCTATAGGTCAATGCTTCTAAGACAGGGTAGGGGTCATCCGTCAGGAGGGGAGAGTCTAAAGCTCTGTTGTCGGGTTGGGCAACACTGACAGCAAATAGAACTTAGATCTTTTGTTATGTTCACATCCACTGGCTAATGCTCAACAGGTGCTAGTGCAACAAGTGGATCTTGCATCCAGCAACTGAACACTCGGCTAGAGCGGTCTCAGTGTCTGAGGCAAGATAAGATACAGTCCAGTGTGGGTACAAGGGTTCCTTCCGCACCACTGGAGGGGAACTAGAGGTGATGACTTCGCTAAGGCTCTAGTTGACTGAGAAGGTTCCAGCCAAGAGTTTGAAGCTAGGTACTTTGGATCAGATCTAAGTTAAGGTACAGCCACTTAAGGCGGGCCTATATATAACTAGAGGAGAACCTGTGCAACCTGAAAGGGAAGTGTCTGTATAAGGTAACCAGCACCAATAGGGAGCTATAGGGAGCAATATACCAGCGCCAGGGTCTATAGTAAGAGTCGAGGGAATGCTACCGAGATAGAGTCTGAATAGAATGCATAATGAGACTGAGAATGCTGTGTGGCACAGCAGTGGTGATACAGCCAAAGGATGATGACGAGGGTGATGAAAGGGAAGGCATGAGGCCGGGGATAGCCGAGGGTAACTGGTAAGGCGTGTGTCAAGGGTGACGAACATGAGTACGAGCCGGAGGGAGTCAAGATGTGACCGGGAATGGAAAATGATATGGCCAGGGGCCAGATAGGGGAATACCGGGCTGGGTAGCGCGATCCAAGGAAAATCATAACAGCCAAGGAGAGATCCTGGGCAGATACGAGGACAAAGGACGGTGATGGGAAAGATCCCCAGATGTGACCTGTGAAGGTCCAAGGTGACAGGAAAGTAGGACGTTCCTGGATGGGCACAGGAACAGGTCTATGGCGAAGGGTAGGATGGAGGAGGTAACTTGGAGTGGGGACGAGTGCAGAAGACAAAGAGTCCAAGTGGTGTCTAGTCGTAAAACCAAGCAAGGGAATCACGTTAGAAACGATGATGGCCTCCCTAGGCAAGGAGGGACAAGGACAAGGGGTGGGGTACAGGTGCAAAGGTAATTCTCACAGGTGTGAGACATGGGCTAAGTCAAAAAAGGGATAGGGGCTAGGTGAGTTGTAACAAATACAAATAACAGCTTGCAAAATGGAAGCAAGATATTGAGATATGGGAGGATGATATGTCAAAGCCAAACCCATTTGAGGTCAAATCTAATTGTATGTGCTTCTCGTTTGAAGCATGGGTTAGTACTCAATACACCCAGCCATCACCCAGGCAAGCGTGCACCTCCAGTTAGCCAAGGATGGCACCCAACTTATCCCCTATTTATCCCAACATCACTGCAAGTGTTCTCATCAGGACTGGCATTGACTTAGAGGACCAGCAGTGAGTTGATCAGCCGTACTGCTATATGTCCTTCAAACTAATGCCTACACTAAGATACTGTCTTCGTCTTGATGCGAAGAAGCTTGGTCCACATGTGACAGAACATCAAAAATTACAACTTCAGCAGCAGGCCAATGTTTTAATGGGGCGCATTGAAGCTATTATCATTCATTTCTACATCTACTCTTTCCCTACTTGGCTTAACCCTTCTCTCACCCATGCCTTTCTCATTCATGACTCACCACACCATAACTCACTCTATTGTGACTCATTACTGGTCTTGACTGGTATCTTTTCATTTTACAACCTTAAACTTCACAGCCTCATCCAGGTTCTATTTCAAACCCTTCCCCTCTGCCCTGGGCAGTGCCCCTTTCATCTCCGCTCTTCATTTCTGGTTTACTTCCCCTGTTTACATTCCAACTGTGCTCTTGCTATAGTACCCCTGCTTGGACACCATGTGTACACTCTCCCCCTTGCCCAGTACTTACCACTCCTAACTCAGTCTGTGCGCAGAAGGGTACACTATTTAATCTGCTAGCTAGTATGGTTGTACCCTAGCTTAGTTTCCTGAATCTTACCCCTTTGAAGCTCACCTTTGCATGATCAAGCCTTTGCCTGTTACTGGACTGGCTTAGACCTTTGCAACCTTCAAACTTGACAACAAGACTTTTGACCTGAGTCAACCAAGGCCTCAGACCCTTGATCCTCACCTCCTCCTGCATCTCCATACATCTCCATCAACACCCTTGCTCCCCCTCTGCTCCCCTTGCCAAGAGCTTCCACCTTTCAGGTCTACAGTCACCCTCCCCTGGTCGAACCATAACAGAAGCTTGGAGTAGCGTCCAAGCTTTGTACATGCCATGTGTCATATTCCTACAGGTCAAGGATTCACAGGAATGTGAGGCTGTCTGACAGCCAGAACAATATCCTCTGTGGCTACCTTCAGCACTCGAACGCAAAATCCCATGTGACATTAATCTCCAAGAAATTGAGTGGAAGCTTTGCGTTGGTCAAGCCCATAATGCCTTCAAAGAACTCCATCATGCACTGTGGTCACAATCGTATATGTTACACTTTAAAGATAGGTTCTTGTGAGGCCAAGGTGGTAACACTTGTGCTTGGAATTCGCTAAAGTCGGTAGATGTGAAGGGGGATGCAAGTGCTGGCAGATACTGTGCTGCCTATGGCGCGTTGCTCAAACCATCTCCACTTCTTGGCAAGACTGCATGGAAGGGTACTCTCTGGTTTCTCAAAGAAGATGATGTACATGCAATGGCTGTGGGCACTGAAGGCCATTTAAGTGAGGGACGTAGGCATGTTTCATGGATATAGCTAGTGTATGGATATGGCAAAAGGATTGTCAAGAGCGACACAGATCAGGACCTATAGGATGGTATGTCACATCATCCATTGTCTACTGTCTTGGACTAATTGGGGTCTCAGCCATCCATGTGGAATGGTGTAAAGCCTGTGCTTGCACACATAAATGGGTTGAGGAGGCAGAACTACTGGTGGAGGAACAACGCCGAGTTCTACAATTCCTTCATTGGCAGGAAGGCTGGTGGCTGGGCAAGCAGGCCCTAATTGAGATGGATGATCTGTCACTCAAGGAGGGATTGAACGCCTATGCTTTACAACAGGCTATGCTCAGGCATGACTTGGAGATGCACTTTACACACATGTGGTGGGATACAAAAAGGTATGTTGAGCTTGGGGAAGATCACCCTATTGCAAGTGATGCACCTTCAAGTTATAATTGGTTGTATCTAGGATCTAAGATCTACATATATACCATAAGTTCTAGACCTGTGAAATGACCTACTCAACAATGGTGACTCAGTGATACCTTCAGTCACACAAAGAACCCATATCCTTGACAAAGGTCTAAAATATGCATGAAGCAGGCAGCAGCAGCATCTGCTGTCCCCTGATAAGATGCTCCTCATGTCAACTCCCACCTACAACCACCTAGTCAGGGTTTTCGTGCCCTACAGCATCCAACTTCAGCCTGTTGCATTGATGTGCAACTGTGACCCTGACAGCCCTATAGTAAGCAGTGCTCTCAGAGCATCTGATTCATACTACTGATTTCATGAACCACTGGAGGATGTTTCAAGTGAACATAGAACCCAAACCTTGTTGCAGTGAGTCTTCAAGACCTTTGGAAATGTCCATAGAGTCCTCTCCAAGTCCAAGTGCCACCTCGACCATGGGCAGTTCACCTATTAGCTTTCCAACTGACTCAGATGCAAACCAGTCCCCTGATCCTGTCAAAGTATCAGAGGTAATCAAAATTGAGGAAACTGATGTCCCACCAGTAAGTTGTATTGACACCACTGGGGCAGCACATTCTAATGCCTTGACAGAAATTGCATCAGAGAAGCAAACAGCAGGCAAACAGGAAGGAGAGTAATGGTAGGGCATTGTGTCAAGATAGCCAGAGTGCACAATTAGATTGGACTTTTTTTCTTTTAATTAAAATGTGTATGTTGTGGAGCAGAGCTGGGAAGAGCTGTTATCTTGAATGAATTAGTGATGAGCTGATTGATAATCTACACTAAAGCTACTACAGTACATTGGATGCGTGGGATCAACTTGAACTAACCAATTCGCCAAGTAGGCATTCGATTCAGCACATGCCAAGATGCTCATCAGGTGTTTCCCTGCCTGGGGTCGTAGTGGAGGACATACAGTATGGCCCTCAGTGATATGTCCTCGCTTTATACCCACTGGTCCAAACAAGGCTGGCTGAAAACCTAGGTCCTCTATGCTTCCCCAGAAACCCACTATCACTTCCTTCGCAAAATCCCACCCTTGGTGTGGTACAAAATTCATCTCACAATTGGCTCTTAGGGCCATAAATGGGTAAGTTCATCCATGCTTCCAAGTTTTGATCATATTGGTTTCTAGATTCATCTTCATGTTGAAGTATAGCATAGTTACACTAGTATTTAGTAGTATTACATAAGCGTGTACCTTCGACTACTTAGTTCACAAGTTGCAACTGAGTTACAATAGGAGTTTCAATCCTTCTTGAACACAAACCACAACCATCAGTCCCAACCCCAGGTATGTAGCTGTAGGGCCCTTTCTCCCTCGGTACAGTGCTCACCATGCTGCGTCCCATTATACGAGGCCACTCAATCCTCTCAACAGGTTATGAGCCCTGAGTGGCATTCTGGAGAAAGCCAGAGGCCAACAGCTCCCTGGTTCATTACCTGAATGTTTCCGTTTGTGTGGTGTGCAACCCATTTGCCCCACTCCTCAGTTGTTCCCTCGTGCCGAGTATGATAACACACCTGGCAGCGGTACTTCCAGTGCGACTCGTTTGCTATTAGTATCGTTAGTTTTGGTGCAACTTTCTCACCCAAACTACAAGATAAGACCTCTGTTGCAGGGGAAGACTATGCTGTTTTTTGGCTAAGACTCAGTTCATTGAGCGAGTCTCATACTCCTTCCTTCCGTCTCTTCTAAGGTTTGGTTAAGGTTACTGACAATGTTGTCTACAGTTCTCTACTCTATCCAACAAAATGTCTGACAACACCAACACTTTTATCTCTGTCCCTATGCTCAACAGTGTGAACTATCACATCTGGGCTGAAGCCATGCAGATGTATCTGTATTTCCAGAGCCTCTGGCACCCTGTCATGATCCGTGGCTGCCCACAGCCCACCAACATGGTGAACATCCAGAAGGCTGAGCAGGACACTATTGACAAATTGGAAGATGAAGATGACCAGGTCATCAGCACTATCTGTCTCCACATCAAGAAGCATTTGCTTCCCTCTTTTGATCCCAAGCAGACTGCCAAATTCTTTTGGGCAGATTTCAAGGACAAGTACGATGTCACAACCTCCACTGCCACCTTCATTGAATTCAAAGCACTAAACATGCTTATCATCCCCAAAACGTCTCACCCCACTCCCACCTTTGCCAAGCTCAATGGCCACTTTGCCTGTCTCCATGAGCTGGACTACAGCATCCTTCTGAAAATCTCAGAGATGATTGTCCTCACCAAGATCCCCAAGTATGCTGTCCACATCGTCCACATGGCCAATACTGTCTCTATTGCTGCCTCCTCAATGACAGCTTCTTCATCTAAGGCTGCCTGCTCCTCGACCATCAAGGTCACCACCCTCACTGACCATGAGAAGCAGGTCACAGCGGCCTGGCTTAAGAATGTCGCCACACACCCTGTCAAAGGTGCACCTTCCAGCCCCCAATAGGCCAACAAGAACTCCGCCATGAAGCGGAAAGGAGGAGATCTGAAGTTCCAGCAGCAGCAGGGTCAGGGTCAGGTGTCAGGCCAGTCCGGTCAGGGGGAGAACAAGATGCGACACAAGCACAGCAACCGCTTGAAGCAAGGGGAGGAAAAGCAGAAGAAGGCTAAACAAGGGGCGCACATCAATGCATCCAAGGCTACCACCTTGTTTGCCTTCACTACCACATCCTCCACGTTTTTTAATTCCAGCCTGGACTTGCCATTGCTTGCTCTCACCTCTCCCACCGTCGATCCCTGTGTCCTCTCCCATCGCCCCACCTCTGCCTAGTATGGTCCTCCCATATTCCCACATGCATTGAACACCATCTCCCTTCTTCACTGCATTGGTGAGACACCAACCATTCAGACCATCCACAACATGGATAAGGTTGCCAACCACCACCTCAAGGTGCACAAAACCTCATTTGCCCCCATATGCCCACTCTTCTCTAGGATAGAGGAGCTTTCCACTTCTGCGGACATCAAAATGTCTGCCACCATCACTGAGGTAGATGATGCATTGGCTGACACTGACAAAGTCTCCCTCGGATGGTCCAATCATGAGGAAGATTGGTTCCTGGCACAATTCTATGATGAACCGCCAGTTGAATCTGAGGAAGAGGATCCCCAGTGCGACTTTTTGCCCACTATCTCCTATACAGCTGACTCACAAACATCTGCCCCACAGTGCGTGCATTCATTAGTTTTGTGTAGCTCACTCCCTGTAGTAGATAGTAATGACAATACAACTATTACACTGCCCAAACCATACACCATGTGTGATAACTGTACTAAGCACACTGGTAAAGGCAAAAAAGTTGTTAGGGACCACTATCGTGATTTATGGCTTTTAGACTCAGGTGCTTTATTGCACTTCTCATCTCATCTTGAGGATTTCGTCAAATACAAACCCTTCGACAAACCACAATATTCCAACACTGCAAACAGTGTAGCTCCTATCTTAGGAATGGGCTCTGTTCTGATCAACTGGGAAGGTACTATCATGCGACTATTGCCAGTTATTTACATGCCAGATCATAAGATCAACCTAATCTCTATGGGTACGCTCCTGCATGATCCCGAGCTCAGTGTGCGAAATTTACCTGGGCATATCAATTTCTACCACTGTAAGCAACATAGAGTGGTCTTGTTATTCCATTCTCATGGAACTGATACTATGTATTGGGTACGTGCTCCTGCTGTTCTGCATCAGCAACATCAAAATGCAGAAACTATCAACACACTTGACTTTGAGCTTGTCTACCGACGACTCGGTCACCTCTCGCACGATATTATCAAAGCTGCGAGGAAGCATATCAAAGACTTTCCGGAAATTCTAATTCTGTCAAAAGCACCTATTTGTTCTGGTTGCAAACTTGGTAAACAACCCAATTGGTCGTTTTCTCATAGTGAGCGATATACAAGCGCACCCTTTGAGTTGATTCATTCAGATCTCAAATCTTTTGAGATCGAATTGTACCATAAATATAAGTACATGATTGTCTTCTATGATGATTACACTTCACATGGGTGGATCCAATGTATCAAAACTAAGGATCAGGTGTTACACACCTTTAAACAGTAGTCAAACTCATGGTGAATTCTGAGAGGCTCTAACAACCAGTCAGAGTATCTCAGTACTGTCAGAAAACTAGCTAGCAGATTTAAAGTAGAGCTCGGCTACTAGATGAAAAATGAAAGTCTGACATCTCAGTTTGAAATTATGAAGTCCAATAGCCATCACAACCACTGCCACTTTTGGACAGTGGCCAATGGAAGCAGTGGCCATGCTGTCACATGCATGGGTGGGTGTGCACACATACCCAAATTAGGAAAGTGCACTCGCCCGCCCATGCTAGGTACAGCAACTCCAGGGCCTGAGAACAGTTCAATGGGTAAAATTAGCCTCTCTAGATAGCAAAATTAGATATTTCTGTATATAAGAAGTGCTCAGTAGATACTTGGGACCCCTTTCCTGAGTCTCCTCCTGCCCATAATGCCCCACCACTCACACAGACAAGAACTTCTGCATGACATCCGCACAGCCTCACAGAGGGCTCATCAACTCCAACAAGCTGATCTAGTACAACAACAAGATGATGAGGCAGAGTCTGATACTGTCTCTAGCTCCAACTCCTCCAACTCCGCCAGTGATGGCCTTCCTGGATTCATTCCATCCCCTATTTCTCCTCTATCTCCTATCCTCCTTCTCACAAATCTCCTGGTTGATACAGAGTCATCCTCTGAATCCTCATCAGACTCTGATGATAGTCTCAGCTACGTCACTCCCACTACTAGTTGTTATAACCATTTCATCAATACCATCGCAGTATTTGAAGAGGAGGTTTTGTGAGCACATGTGCTCTATAAACCTCTGTCACCACCTCTCTGTGCACCACAAATTCATGTGCTTGCACAGTGTGAGGACTGTCCAGAAGCATTTTGCAGGAAGCTTTGGGTAGACCATGATATCTTTGATGATATTTTGGATCAAATCATTGACCATCCCATATTCCATAGTCAATCCCCAGCCAATCCCCAACTCCCCATAGCTGTTCAACTGGCTATCTTCCTTAACTGTGCTGGGCACTATGGTAATGTAATCTTCATCTCAGATGTTGCATTATGGGCAGGAGTGGGTGAAGGCTCAGTGGTGAACTGCACTAATCGGGTCATGACAGCTCTTCTGGATCAACATGATATCTTTATCCAATTCCCCACAGCTGACTCTACTGACCGCACAAATGCCAAAATATATGCTGGGAGTCTTACATGCCAGCAGTGGTGTGGTGGCTGGTTAGCAGCTAATGGATCTTCCATTCCCCTGTGGCAAAAGCCAGGATATTATGGGGAAACCTTCTATGATCGAAAATCAAGGTATTCCTTGAATTGTCAGGTATGAATTGTGTTTTGTTTTGTTCCAAGAATTCTAATTTTTATTTTATTACATTATTGTAGGCAGTTATCATGCCCCACAATCTACTGATTGTGGATTATGGACTTGGTTACCCAGGCAGTGCACATGATTCATATGCATTCAGGGGAACTCAAGTCTATCAGGAGCATAATACACCTTTAGCTGATAATGAGTGGATATGGGGTGATAGTGCCTATTCTCTTTCAATTTGGCTTATTCCCCCCTTCAAGAAGCCATGAAATCAGGCATTAAATCGTGAGCAGAGGACATTCAATTATTTCTTATCCAAGGTAATTCTATTTTATTCTTATTTTTATTTTTTTGCTAATGAATTTAGGTTCGGGTTCAGGTGAGCATACATTTGGTGCACTTAACGGCCGTTTTCAATCACTCAAAGAGCTGCGTATCTCTATTGGTTCCCAAAAAGACCTGAATTATGCAACAAGCTGGGTGCTTTGTTGCATGATTCTCCACAATATGGTTATTTGGTTTGAAGAAAGGAGGTATGGACCCAAATCAGCACAAAGAAATGCTTCTGAGGCTTGGGCAAGGGAGGAAGGAGGCCCAGCAGAAGATGAAGATGAAGGTGCAGGTGTTGATATCAATGATGGAAGACCAGGACATGCACTTCACCTTAGGTTGATGGAACAGTTGCTGCAGAGTGGTAGGGGACAACATTGGAGGCATTGATACTACATAGGACAAGGACAGAATAACTACAAAGGATTGTAGCTACTTATGCAATACCGTTCAACTTCAACTGTAAACGAAGCACTTCTGCCTCTTGCTGCTTTGCATGTGCAGCCTCAGTGGCAGCACAAGCCCTAGCCTCCTTGAGCTGAATGTCAGCCTGCTTGGTTGTGATGAGCCAGTCATGGATTGCTTGTGCGTTCACGTTATCATATTGCAACTTCTTGCACTGGAACTGCAGCTGACATTTGCTCTCGGAATATTGCATCTTCATCGTGAGGTGGTGGTTCCTCTCCATTGATATTGCAAGGCAGTGACCATGCATGGTATCAGCCCCAGAGCCAGATTTGGCGGACATTTGTGACATGTTTTCATCCAGATCAAGGCAAATCTGTTTACCCTTACTCCCACCTGATGACTCGGAGAGACCGGAAGAAACTGGGGAAAAGATGCGGGAATGTCCCATTTGGGATCCACTTGCTTATGGGACATGAGATGAAGGGCGAGAGTCATGGGCAGCAGAGGGGACAGGGGGAACAATGGTATGGGGTGGGGAAGGTGGGAATGATGGCACTTGAAGAGGTGTATTGACACCAGCCCTGATGGCCATAAACTGGAAGCCAGATTCTTGTGCATGGTAGTTGGATGTTGGAGGTGGCGCTGTGGCATCATCAAGAGCCTGAGTGGGATCAAAGTCAGGATCAAATTCATCAACGGGCGATGTGGCCTTAAAAAACATTAGCGTTGTACAATAGCCTATCATGTGTTCAAAAATACCTTTCATTTGCCTTTCTGCGGGGCACCAAAGGACTCATCTAGCAGCCCACTGGGGCCACCATCCTCATCCATTTCTACCCTCTTGTCACCATCCCACCCCATGTCAAAGTCTACATCATCAGCACCAGGTTGTGCTGAAATGGGTGCAGCTGGGGCTGGGGCTGGAGTTGGGGCTGTGGCTGTGGCTGGAGTTGGGAGTGCAGCTGGGGCAGCAGTGGCGGCAATGGCAGGTAACAGGGGAGTGTGCAGTTGCTCAGCTGAAGTGAGTTTCTTGTTGGGGGCTATGAGTTTGATGAAGTTGGCACCACGAGATTTTCCAGGTTGGGAGTTTGTTAGTTTCGCAGTGAAGTTTGGGATGCCATTTCAGATGGCATATAGGTCATCGTACCATGGGAAATCTTTGAGGATTGCAGCATGCAAGTTCTCCGCATTGGTACCAGGCTGGATACCTTGACCTGTTTGGTGAAGGGTGCTGTAATGCTGAAGAAATGTTTTTTGAAGGCTACCATGTCATGTGAGTTATGTTCTACAGACAGAGAAAAAAACCTACTAGCTAATGCGGTTGGTCACCAACATGGTGAACTTTTTTGGCATGGCTGCAAAATGGTCCTTCCAGTCTGGATCCTCACTAAAAATAGACCGGGCAAGAATAGCACAGATTGTGATCTTGTCCTTGCCCATTGGTTTCTCCGTATTGTCAATGGGTTTGGCCTTGTTCTTTGAGAAGAGGATGGTGCAGTTGGCAGAATGAGTTTTGAGCCAGGTAACAAGGGTGTCCGTTTGGTCACTTGTCCAGTGAATGGTAAATTTGTCTGCAGAAGTTGAGGTATCAGATGGTGGTGGAGTGAAGGCTGTAGGTTGTTGATGGCGTTGTGCATGTGAACCACCCCTGGATCCATAACCATGGCCCTTAGTGGGATGGGCAGGAGGTACAAAGGGGGGTGGGGGTTCTCCATGGGGGTTCATCCTCAGCTGGGGAACATGCAACACATTCAAAAACTCGACTGCTTGACTGCTCTTTCCATTTAGCACTGGTTTGAACACAACTGACCCAACTCTAGCCGAATAGACGATGGTGTTGTCTGCGAGCTTGATAGGAACATGTTTGGGGGTGTAGTTGCGCAGCCAGTGGTGATGGGGCATCATATGAGAAGTGGCCCTCAAGTCTGCATTCCAGTTGTGGTTAGTATGAAGTTGGAGCAGCAAGAATGGATCAGAGGGGTCACTGGAACGAAGACTTGCATTTCCTGCACACTTGACGACTTTCTCAGGTCCTGCTGCAACCGCATTGGCCGTCTGCGATGCATCGCCCTTCTTATCCTTGTTGCAGTTCGACTTGTAGTACTTTTTGGCGCACTGCAGTAAGTAGCACTTGCACTGGCAGTGGCCCTGCTTCTTGCAGAACCAACACGGTGCATTGGCTGGACAGGCGCACCTGGCAGATGATGCAATAAGTGCAGACTGTGTGGCAGTGGGGGTAGCCTCAGAGCGTGGCCGGCGGTTGATTTCCTCGGTCTGGAACGCTGCCTTCACTTTGTCCTTGTCTAGGTCAGTCAGGAGCGCCAGGGACGAGATGAAGTGGGAGTACTCCGGGCCCAGAGCCCGAATCATCGCCATGCAGCTCAGTTCTGCATCCAGAGTCTTCAAATCGAACAATGTGCTGCGCAAATCCTGGATGCACAGCATGGCTTCTTCAACTCGTGCTGCCAGCCCTGGCAGTGACTCCTCAGGACGCTTTCAGATGCTGAAAAACTCGTTGTATGCGACAAAACGGCTGCTGGCCTTCCGTTGGATGAAGACCTTCTTAAGTGCTGCCCAGGCCGCTGTGGGGTCGTCCTGGTCTGCTCTAATGTGGACTTGCTGGTCCGGCGCAATGTTGAGCATCAGCTCCCCTGCAGCCTTGTCCTGTTTGATGTCCCAGGCCCTCTGTTCTGCCCCAGCAGTGGATGGGCACACCTCCTTTCCATCGACGAGTCTCCACAGGCCTTTGGAGCAGAATAGAGCCTTCATCTCCTCGCTCCAGGTGATGTAGTTGGAGCCATTGAGTGGCTGGATGCGATGCGAGTGCTGTTGGTGGTCGGAAGATATGGTGTTCGATATAGGGAAGGTGTAGGTGATTGAAAAATGGCTGGGGAAGCGACTGAAGGCAGTGAGGTGAAAATTTTCGCTGAAGCTGTTGAGGGTGAATGAAGCGACTAAAGTATGGGGCTCATAACCTGTTAAGACAGCTGGAATCACACAGCTGGAGTCCACAGTGAGAAGCTAAGGAAAGTAGACACTGTGGCGCTCCAGGAGTATAACTATGCGCTAAATAATGCATAACAATGCGCCACAATGTGGCTGCAATACTAATATAGTAATACACTCCCAGGGTGCGCACTCAACACATCTAACAGCTCTGTCATGCAGCGAGGCATGAACAGAGTGACAGAGCATTTTCTTTGGCGGAGCATTGGAATGTGGCGCATCCTTCTTTCCTCTTCGCCACATTCCCCACTTGTGGCCTGCATCCCCCAAGCTGGGCTCTTCAATTTTTCATCAACAAGCCTGTACCCACCTTCGTTTAGCAACTAGAATACCTCCCTACCATAATTGCTCTTCCACACATTCCTATAGTGAGTTATCATGGCTGACCCAAACCTCGAAGCAGCTCCAAACTATGCAAGTGACGAATTCGAAGTAATCCACCAAGGTCTCAGATTGAGTTACAATGAAAATGACCAGCAGGTGATCGAGCGCCTTATCGCAGCCTGGCAAGCCAACAGAGCCATACACATTGCGACATGGAACATGCAGAGAGAGGCCAAAGTCAGAGAAGCTGTGGACACCAAAGAAGCTCAATGAATTCAGGAAGAAAAAGAGGAAAGATTAGCCAATGAGGAGGCTGAGTGGGAATGAAAGGACGGAGAGAAAAAGAAGCCAAAGATGAATACATTCACCCCAGGCACCTCCATTGCTGATATCCTCTCTCTCCCCCTATTACAGTATGCACTGCAAAAGCTGAGCACATTCAACTATGTCGAAATGTGGTACTTCTCTCTTGCTGGACGCACGGATGCAGCCAGATGTTAGATGTGTTGAGTGCGCACCCTGGGAGTCTTTTACTGTATTAGTATTGCAGCCACATTGTGGCG
>QFEL01008743.1:0-11977 GCA_003316195.1 Neoboletus brunneissimus
TTCAGGCGAGCGCTTACCGGTCAGCTGAAGCGCAGAAAGGACTAGCGTGAACGTGAGCATTCCCTCAACCCAGACACACGCCTGGAAGACTCACACTTGAGCACGATCGACGCACACAGGATTCCAGCGAAGACGAGCAAAAGATAACTCTGTACCGTGCACCGAGGCGTCGTCCGAAAATCGACCTCGCCCAGGTAAAACATATTCTTAATACAGTTCACGTTCTCCGCCGCCGCCTGCGAGTTCAGACCTGCGATGACCTTGTTCAGGCTATTGGAGATGTCTTGTCCAGCTTGTTGCTTGAACACATTGGTGATACCCGTGTCCAGGAACTGATATGGGCTACTCGCAGCGCCCTGGTTGAGCGTGACGGTGTTGACATAGTCCGACAGGTCATACACACCACCGTCCCAGATGGCCCAAATTCTGCCGAGTGCGCAATCAATTAAAGCACAACCACAATATTGGACTGAGACCTACCTCTGAATGTTTGAATCCATCGCCTGTGAGTAAACAGTATTAGGATCCCATACTAATGCCCCCTTCCGATACTGCTCTATCTTTGGCAAAAACGTCGATGAATACCAATTTGAGGCGTCCAACGCCGTCCCCTGCGTCGGCTGCGTCGCTCCGGACTTGTGCACCGCGTTCGGTACGCTCGCCGTGAAATTCTTGGCAGTGAGCTGCAACGACCCTTGCGAAACCAAACCCGGACAGGCGAGTGTGAGGGGTGGTGGGAAGTATCCCGTCAGATCCTGCCCTACAAGAATGTCCAGATCTGCAGCCGAGTTAGATACGATGCCGACGATATCACTGTGGTCGCCATGGATGAAGTTGGAGAGGTCGTACACCGTCCCCTGCACCGATACCCACCAATCCGAGGTCCCAGTGTGTTGCGATACCTCGTTCGAGTCCCAGACTTTGTCAAAGTTGGGACAGAGAAGCCGACCGAATTCGACGATGTAGAAGATGAC
The DNA here is from genome assembly GCA_003316195.1 of Neoboletus brunneissimus. Classification (NCBI taxonomy): domain Eukaryota; kingdom Fungi; phylum Basidiomycota; class Agaricomycetes; order Boletales; family Boletaceae; genus Neoboletus; species Neoboletus brunneissimus. The sequence continues at coordinate 975 of QFEL01008743.1, forward strand.
GATCGAGTTTATGAGGAGGATTAAGAAGCAGATGGTCACTTTCTCCCGCCAGGCGAGGCGGACATCCGGGCGCTTCATCCGTCCAATATAGTGCAGCACAAAGGAGGGGATCAGACCAGTTAACAGCCAGACGAAGAAGAGCCACCATCGTCGCGTACGGCTCGTGGGTAGTTCCTCGACAGCAGTGGGTGCGGCATTAATGGCAATAGCACCTTCCTTGGATGGGTAAGAAGGTGAACCACCAGGGCTCCCTCCTTTCTTCTCCCAATCCGACCCCCAACCATCTTCAGGGTCAGTGAATGCCGGCGTACGGATGTTTGGTGAGGGTAACCCGCTAACGCCATACGGAATGTGTTGATTCGGGTCCTGGTATTTCGACCCATGGCTGCCCACACGAGCGATGAGTAGATTATCACGACTCTCATTATCGAGGATGTCGTGTCCGTGTGTGTCGGTGTATGTATACTCCGTCGCATCGTCTCCAATTGCGCTTTCATCGTCTTCGACGGCATCAGGAGCCAACCGCTTCTGTTCCTTCTCAGCCGCACGAACGCCGTCCTCAACCGTCTTCCACGCATTATACGACAACCAGACCGAACGGTGACCCACAACGTAATCAGTACCCTCCTTCCAACCGTTCGAAGCCGCACATTGCCGAATACGCTCCGCATCTGAACCGCGCATCGTCGGGACGTACCGTTCGCAGAATGCACTCTGCTCCAAGTCGGTGACGAATTCCACACTGCGGCGCGCTACAATTTCAGGGATGAGAAGAGACTTTATCTGAGCTTTGGCACGACGCTTGTCAAAAGAGTTGGGCGAGTTGGAATCATTAGGACGAATACAGGAGATCGTCCAAAGACGCGTCCGGTCAAAGGAGGCGAAAATTTCGGAGAGTGCGTGATTGAGTTGCGTAGAGACAGTGTATATCTTAGTGGGGTCCAGAGGTGGATGTTCCTCACGTGGCAGGGGTGCAGAACCATCTAAGGATGCGATACGTGTCGGCTGACGAAGTGGACGCGATGAGACCTGCGCCTGGACAATAGCGGCCTCATCTTTCGAGTGCTTCTCGGCAGCCAGCGAAGGACCGGAGAGCAACTTCGCCACGAAAGTATCCGAGGAGTTGCGGAGCAACGATACGAATGCCGAGTCGAGGATATCAGAGTCTTTTTCGATAAAGGACGAAATGTCGTACGAACAACTCCCTGCGTAGTGGTTGATACCAAATAGGCTCCTGTCGTTCTCGCCTCCTTGACTGGGACTTGCCACGAATGAGGTATGAACGCCATATTTGGACACGAGATCTTGATGGAGCTCATCTGCCTTCTTGTCGCCCGCCTTTCCCGATTTGTATGATGAGCATGCTTTGCTCAAGATGCCAAGCATACCGCCAGGCTTCCGTGTCGCACGCTCGCTGAGCTGAGCACCACGAAGGAGTTCGATGCAGGCCGAGTTATCCACGGTGGCGATGGCTGGAAGAGAGATCCCATCACCAACTATGTGACCATTATAGCCAACGCTGTCCTCGAATGTGTTGCGCAAGACGTAAGACTGGACGAACTCGTCCGCAAAGTTGATGCAAAACTCATCAAACTTGTTTTGACCAAAGGCGGAAATGAGGGGTGCAGTTCCCGTGAACATCATTGAACCGGTACCCGTGGGACCACGAGTCTGAAAACCTGGAGAGTCGAAGAGGATCAGCTGGGTTGTGGGAAGAGTATCGCGGTTTGAAGGGGCAATCTTGTGATTCGCGGTCTCAACGACATAAGCAAAAAGGATGGCGTAGAGATCGCGCATGAGTGAATCACGTTGGATCGCACTTTGCTCGACGCTGAGAAGGACTGTATAGAGTTCCTTGCGAACATAGTTGGTCTTGTTTGTCAACGTCTGTGCGAGATCATCCGGCGCGACGCCGAGGAGGCGTGCGACATGCTCAAGGACGGGAGTGTTGGCGACGGACGCAGAAACATCCCTAGCATCAGCTTCTGTGAACTGGATGTTGCTCAAGAGGAGGATGGCAACGAGGATGGTGAAGATAGAAGAGAGGTGTTTCGGCTTGAAACCGAGTGTGCGCATAGCAACACGCACGTCCTCCATGGCGATAGCATCATCACTGAATGGCCCGTTGGGTAGGCGGTAACAGCCCGAGGAGGCCAACAGAGCATATTCGGAGGGGTCTTCAATGTTGAAGTAATCGCGCTCCTGTGACGCTGCACCGGATAAGAACTGGTAAAAGATGTGGAACGTGCGTTCCTCGTGGGCGAGACGAGTGAGTCTGGATTTGTCAAGAGCGAAGGCGAGTACTTTAGCGGATTCGATGCGGCCGCGATCATTGAAATGAAGTTCGAGATAACGACTGTGCCGAGATGCATTTGGGTTTGAGGCGGTTTTTGCGTTTCCAAACGCGTCAAGGAGGGTGTGGAGCGCTTTGACTTGGCTCGCCATTCTGAGTTCTTTCTTGGAATGAGAAGAGAGACGCAAAACCTGGTCTACGAGGAGACGTAAGCTGGATGTCTTTCCTGAGCCGGTGATACCGCTGGAGGGGGGGGCGTCAGGAGACATAGAAACACACGACCGAGAGGAGAGACGCACCGAGTGATGACGGACTGGGACTGTTTAGTGCGGCGCATAAGCAAGTAAATCTGAGCAGCGAGTTCATAAAGGTGGGGCTGGAGGAGGCTTGCACTAGCGAGAGACAAGGCAGTCTCCTTGTAACAGCGCTCTTCATATTCTCTGGCACTGTTGTCGTTGACGTTTGCGAGAGTCTTGTAGGGATTTACGACGAGCAGATTGGTTGTGCCTATTCTAGAGTAGGGTAAATCGGAGCGAAAGCGGGTATTGAGGACGGCGACGACGGCATCGTCGGAGGGGTAGACGGTGGCGGACTGGGAGGTGGATACGAGGTGGAGGAGGTCGCCAGTGTTGACGGCGTGGGCGGAGAGAGAGGAGGCCATTTGCGGCCGATGAAGGAACGTGACAGGAAAGAACGGACGAGGAAAGAAAGAGAAAAAGCGTCGACGGGCGGGTGACGTTAGTGGCAAACTAGGCTGGCTTCCGTGCGTTGAGACGTCACGTAATCCATGGCAACCCTGTTTCGATTGCCAGCCATGGCCCATGAGATCAGCATTTTAAGTAAACCTCCACTAGCGGATCAATGGAAGTAACCCCGAGAAATAGGTTCGAGGTGAAAACGACGAGTTCAACTTCCCTAGCGAGCCGGATCGTTCCTGTTCTGCGGCAGAGGCGGTACAACACCTCGTTCTCATCCCACTCTCAGGTTGAATGACACGTACAACTCGTATCTCTCCCTCGCCTCAAGTCCGTGTTCTCGATTGAAGCCCAACACCCCATCACATTTCAGGGACCTAACCTGTCCCGACTTGCGGATAAAACGAGCAGCCGTATTTGACAATTTAAGTAACAAGACTGAAAAACACCAGAATTCACATCTAGATTGTGATATCAATATCAGGCAGGTCCAAGTCCGTGGCATTTCCAAATCACTGAGCAAGGGTCCTACACATCATTCATCGACAGGTAAGGATACAACTAGTACACAGGACCGTATCGGAGTCGTTAATGTCAGTCTAAATGACCCCACCCGAAGATGCAACGTTGCGTTGAGGTCAATGGCACTAACCATCGGAGTAACTGGACGGGAGGGAAATGCAGGAGAGCGTCGGCACGAACAAGACAGTCACTCGGCTGCTTCATCCGGCTAAAGCGGACGATCGAGTGGGTATGGAAAGTCGGACAAGCACGCCTCAAGAAGCACTGGATTCGACGGCCGGCATACCAAATCCAGTGCAAGGCGGCAAGACCTCGGACACTCGGTTGCAGCCTGGCATACCCGATAATAAAATCACGTCGCGATCGAGGCACTCGTCGAAAAACATACTACCTCACGACTCGTTACGAACAATCTGCACAATATGGTATCAAGAATGCGGATATGGGGGTTCCGGTTACCTGGCTTTCCATAAGTGGGGGAGGATTGGGATCATAGACGACAATTGCAATGCAGTAGACGTCTCTACCCAGGTCAACACCACAGATGCGGCAAAAGAAGAGGATCCGACTCGGACTCGCTCACCACCCCCAGCGAATGTGAGAAGTATGTTCAGGACCAAGTCAGTGGGAAGAGTGGAGAGGGCATGGAAGGACCCGATGCCAAGATAAGAGTGCAAGGAGCAGGCGCATGAGCGCATGTTGTGAGCGCCCATCCATGAAACTGGCATGCGCGGAACCGAGGGACCACACCCTAGCAACCCGGTCGGGACATGCGGAAACAAAAAGTGTAGCATCTTTCAGGTTAAACGTAGTATTCATGGCGTAGTGCATGTGGCCTTTATGTGCTTATCACGCCAAGAAAAAAGACCCATACTGTTCGCATCCACCACATGACAGCAATCGTACGACGAAAGAAGACACACCTGAATACCGTCGTTGCCCTCGCCATCCGAGTTGGGTGGACTGCAAGACATCTAATCCATGGGCCCCGAACGAGACGACTTGCTCGTGCGTATTGCAGTTGAACACACGGAGCTGTTGAAGTCGTCCGAACCAGCGACGAACCGATTTTTACGTGCGATCAACTTCGCCCAATGGATGGAGACCTGGACTAATAGTTTGCGTCGGGAGAACGGTTGAAATTCACTATTTGGGTTGAAAGGACAAACACACCAAATAACCTTGCTTTTGACTGACGGGGGACCGGCAACCAACTTGGGATTGCACTGACTGTTCGTACGCGTGTCATCTCAAAGTCAAATTATAATTACATCGTATGTAGTACGTGGGATCTATCACGATTAACGTCAAGAAAAACATCTCTCCCAGTCACCGTCACCGTTACTCCGAGCGTATGCCTGACTCTCTACGAATGCGCTCAACGCACACAATCCATCCCCGTCTGCACCACAAAACTCTAGCGGTTGCACCGCATCGTTGACCAATATCCTGACGTACTCCCCACCGTCATCGTTGCACCGCAGTTTCTCCGTGATCATGCGTCCAGAAAAGGGTGTCATCCTAGAAATTCGCCATGTTCGCGCTAGATCCAGTCTGTCGGTCCTTGGTGGCTCGTCAGGACGGAAGAGCCCGATCGCAGAATAGATAGCGACCATCTGATTATCGTGGGAGAAATCGGCGTAGAAATTGCGATCGAGGGGGAAGGTAACCGGCGATGCATCAAGCGTCTGGTTCGTTTGCGTCTTGTCTTGGACGGGCTGGCCCGTCAACCTAGCCAGTAACTCGTTGACATATCCGACACCCTGGACGGGACCCAGCGGGTTACCGTGCCTAGCACAGAGATCTCAGAAAAGGTCAGGTCCAAAAAGGCATTGGCTTACCCCATCTTGTAATATTTCGTCAAATCGTCATAGTACTCGCGCGCTTGCCATTCTTCTACAGTGAACAAACCACAGAACGGACTAGCAGTTTCGTGGAAGAGCGTCTCAAAGGCACACAAAGGCATGAGTTCCGCGATGTCGCTGTTGTCAAGCTTCGCGCCTGGGACAGCCTCGTTTATTCTCTCCACAATGGGCGGGGTGAAGTTGTCACGCCAGGCTTTGCCCGGTTCCTTGTGGCCTTTTGCGTTAGGGCACTTGTGGCGATCTAATGTGTTGTTCGACTTGTGATGATGAAATTGAGCACCGATCTCCACGTTCAAATAGCTGCAAGTACTTACACCTTTCTCCTCCGAGATGACGACTGATATACTGGGTGAGTACACGTGCCCGCTGGCAACAGAGAAACCTTGGCATGACAAGTTGGATCAATGAGCATCGGAAAGCAGGTGGCAAGATAAACCTTGTGTCCAATTTGCGGCAGAGTATACCACACGTTCGCTGTCTGATGCCCTTACAAAAGGCAACTGGTTGTCCTTGACCAAGTGCTTGTACCGCAGATAGTGTTCGGAGCCAGAGTCGACAGCCCTGAAAAACCTCCATCAGACGAGCGAAATTAAGATACACGACACTTACTCCTTCGCACCAAGAGGAAGCAGGTCGTCGACACCCAAATCCCACTCGAATTCTCTCAGAAACTGGTACTTTTTTCCGGAATGGGACCCTGCAGTTATGAGCTTCTGGACGGGTTTTTTGATCTGCTTTGAGTTGCTTTCGGTGGGGAATCTCGTGCCATGCCTCTGGAGCTGCTACACTGTCACCACAAGCCTGAGCCACACCACGTGTTACTTACCAAGTTGACCTAGATTACAATGTCTTCGTGAGATAACTGGAAAACAAGTTGGAACGGGAATAATGTACCTGAACGACCTCGCAGTGCTCAGGTGGCGCTGTGTACTCTGCAGCCGAGAAGTATGGAGAGTGAGCAGCCCAAGCCTGTTGCACTTCCTTTGGCAATCCAACACCAGTCGCCATGGTCTTGGATGGTGAGGCTGAGTACCAGTAGCGGCGTCCATAATGGAAGTAACTCGCTGAGAACAGCAAAGTGAGCGTGACGAGGGCTACCCCGTGCCAAAGACGATTACGACGATGGTCGTATGGTGATGTATTATGTGGCAAGTGGTCTATCTTGTCTCCTGGAAGGAAAAGAGGCAGCCCAGCGTCACGGCGGGTCATGGCAACCAAACGACCCATTGTCGAGAACGTGGAACAAGCAATGCATGCTGCGAGGTGGAGCTAGCGATATATGAATGCACGTTCGTGTGGCGAGTGATAGTTGGAATGTCGCATTTACCAAATCATCCGAAAGTGGCCGTCTGAGCGGTCGTTGCTGTTGGCTGAGCCGAAGAGATCCACAGCCCTCAGACACGTTCGAGGTGTCCGACGAATCGACCAACAGCAGTCTAATTTCATCAGACAGGCCTACAAGCAGACAATGATCATATGACCGATTTAGGCCACCTGGCATTTTCCCCACGGCTGGATCGGAACTGCATCAGGCAATGCTGCCAACTGCCGAAAACTTGCCTGTCCAGTATGTGAAGCCCCACGTCTATATCCTGCGGGAAGTTCGCCTAGACAACGGTTCTGAAAAGCAGAGTCAAATGTCACTTTCGGTGGTGTCCAAGATCTGCCTGCAGCTTATCGCTAATTCATCCATGCCGACCCGAATGCCTCTATTAAATCGCTTGCCACGCAGCAATTCGGCAGATGTCATGGAGCCCACGCTCCACTGCCAACCAGAAACTCATGATCAATCAATCAAGGATGCTCTGCTTTCCGCGGCGCCGCCAGACACTCACGTCGGACGGCATTCGTGGGTCTTCGAACCAGCCTTTCCAGGATAGTCGGCCTGGTACAATTAATTGGACAACGACAACAACTAATCAAGCATCCAATTGGCTGTAGTGCGGTCAAGTATGTCGTGATCCAACGCAATCCGTGTTCAGATCACTTCCCCTAATTCCGAATCCGAGTGTCATCGACTTTTTGGCTTCCTCTGGCTCAGCTTCCTCACTAGAGGAGCACTGGCCTAATTGGGTTTCCGGCATCTGCCTCGATGATGATCGGGATCAATGAGCATCGTGTGGTGAGTTATTGTTCGAACCTGCCATCAAGTTGCAACGCCTTTTTCATCGTTTTCGTATGATATTTATCCAGTATTCTTCTTATCTTTATCGCGGAAATCTCCATGAATCATTGGCTACGACTCCTATAGATGCGGTCATGAAGTGCTGCCGAAGTCTGAACTGCCCATTCATTTTTTCGCCGGGTGGGGGACATGCCGGAGGGACTCTCTCGAACCCAGGTCGCACATGTGTATGCACATGAGGCTGTCCATCTATCTATAGGGGTTACCCGGCTATCCATCTCTCCAGTTCGACGTTGAATGCTGCGCGGTGCTTACTGGATTCTCAAAAATCGAGTCTCGTTTATTAAACTAGTTTGCTGATTGAAGTGAACATTTCAGGTAAACGCAGCGTGCTTTCGAGTATCCTGTCAATCTTTGTGCGTTGTCCGATGACTTCTAGCTCGGATCACTCTTACACAAAGCACTTCAAGTCAATCAAGGACAAATGAATCTCGACATAATGGTGAAATCCTAAGTGAAATTTGTCCATGCGTTGGGTCAATCGATTGCTTACGATGAACGCCCATCATACATTTTCGGCTCAAGTTTCCGTACTAACAAGGGACGACTGACAGAAGTCGGGGAACGTTTCAGTGAGGATAACTTTACTTCGTATGTCGGGTCATCGGTGGGTTCATGACAGGTATTCACGGCGGAGGAGATCATGAATGAAAAAGGCGCTAGGGAAGAAGGGGTACGATGAGCTGGGTTGTGGTGGACTGAAAGGACGAAACAGACTCGCATGTCGAAAGCGGCAGCCCCGCTTGTATCGTTGGTATATTACACGACAACCCTCCCCGTGGAATCATAGCAAGTTGAAAGCTCGGGGGACGGAAACGATGCCTCCCAGACATCAAGCCCGGTTTTATACCATGACGATAAATCGTGTACGGATTCTTGATTGGATTTGGATTGATGCGAGAACCCTCGATCGCTATGCAAGGACATGGTAAACGTTAGTGGTAAAGGCCAGACATGTGTCAGCTGTCTCCATCATCAGTGCTTCACACTAAGATGCTGAAGGTTGAATCAGATTCACGAACTTCATTTAATGATCGTCACTCATACCACGTTCCTTCCGTACATCCAGCACCACGAAAACGCCTCCTGAAAACACCCAAACAGCCCATGAATTGCATGGAGTCATATCCTTAACTTCCAGCATGCACTCGTGGAGGAGTCCTAAACGAGTTTCTAGCCACACAGTCATCTGCTAGTACGCACAGCGTGGAAACCGCGGATAGGCTTGACGGCGAGATGAAGATCGAATAACTAGTATTCACAATGGCGTATTCTGACTTCATGGTAGTATTATCAACGATTTAATGGTGTTGTACATCGGCAATCTTATGTAGAATTTCCCTGGGCTATAATATCCAGTCAACATGAGTGGGAAGGGTAAAAGCAATAATAGAGCTCACCGACACGTCCACTTTTCTTCTGTTCTCTCTCGAACCCTACTTCCCGCAAGCTTGTATGGAAGTAAGTTTATCTGTTAAAAAGCCACATAAAGTGATATCCATACCCCTCCAGATAAGATACACATCACGCCGGGTCGAACCAATAGTAATAATAGGCACTCGGAACATCATTGAGATACAAATTGTAGCAGGTGTTTGGTCCGATGGTCACAGGATCGCCCGAGGCGTAGTAGTTGAAGGACGTGTACAGTGTCCAGGGTTCGTTGTCGGGATCATGCCAGTAGATGGACAAGAAAGGCGTGTCGGTCGACTCCCCGTACTCTTCCTCGGAAAGGAGCGTGTTGCCGTCGACAAGCTGACATGTGCCTGCGCAGTCTTGGTCGCTGCAGAACACGAATGCATCGCCAGCAGGGTAGGTAACGTCAGGGGTGGCGCTGGTAGGCTCGCCGGTCTCTTGGGCAAGAACGCTACTCACAACGAAGAGGACGAGTAGGAAGAGTACACGAGCGTCGAAGTGCATGGTGTGAAAGGTCAAGGAGCTCAATGAGGGCAAGGAACTCGCGGGATGGAAGGGCGATTTTATAGAATTTAGGTGGTCGGCACCCTCATGCAAAGAAAACCCACGCAAAGGTCATTTTGTCATTTTGGGGTGTGGTCGCATTGTCGGATGGCGGCCGCGAAGGCTGACCTGTCCTCCTGCATATGTATCCACGCTTAAAATGACAACGTGAGTGGGTGTAGAACCACGGCACAAAATCCGGCGTCGCTACTTGCAAGTATATATAGCAAGTTATCAAGCGCCCTCGTCCTGAGTAAATTGTCAGCAGGTCATACGAGAACCAACGCTGAAACGGGGCAGGCAGTGTCATCCCAAGGGTACATACTTCCCGAACGGCGCAGAGAGCCAGTACCCTTTCACATCAGCCCCCTCGACCAGTTCATTGATCTCCCGCAGTTCCGTAACGGTGCTTGCGAACATGATATCGCCATACCCGCCAACGTTGACAGCCTGAGGAGAGTACATTTAGCGTGATGATCAACTCGAGGAACACGAGACAAGATATAGGAAAACCTTGCGGCGTACGAAGATCCTGGGAGCGGAATGGGGAATGAGAATGAGACAAGTGAGCTAACCAAAGCGACGGAAAGTCGCTCAGGGGTGTCAATCTTTTTCGGCTCGGTCAAGGTGTCGACGTTGCGTTAATTCTTGATATTCCGCAGCGACGGAGTGAATCTTCATGACACCAAGTGACATGACGGCGGTGACATCTTCTTTGGCTTCCGCAATTTTATATGTAGGACCTAGTAGGCTGCGATGTAAGTTGTTGAGTTGTTCCAACGCAGATAGAGATTCTCATGGCAGCTTTCCCACGGTAGTCGGGAGGGTAGGGTCGCCTGGGACACTTAGAGCTGGTTCGGTAGCTCTAATATAAGTTGCTAAAGTCGGCTATACAGGCTCTAAGGTCGGCTATAGGTCGGCTGGCGGGATGTGTCAACATCAAAGTTGAAACACCACCAGCCTCCGTCAAGCTCAGTCCAAAAATCTGACAGTATTCAGATATGGCAATTGACGGCCACACACGCCATCCGATATCTTTTCAAACTCCATCTCTCGGCCAGACGGCGCAACCGCCTCTTGCCGAATCTTTGAGCCTTCAGCCGATAATTCGGCTGTGTCTTATATTAGAGCTACCGAACCAGCTCTTAGTGGTAGGTGGCATGGACGGTCCAGGTACACTCGTTGCTGTACACTTATGTATACGGTTTTTAACTTGTGAATCCCGCCTGCAGCGGAAAAAAGCTTGCTTGACAGCTTGAGTGCATGGACTTGAAGTACGATAGCAAAAAATTTATCAGGTTGGTGAAAGTGATCAAGGCGCGACTTAATTAAGTGTGACGAAAATGGTAGTTACCCCTATCATTACCATAACAGGCAATAGCTCTGCTGAGCCTCCAGCTAGCGTCTTCGGGTTGACTCGTATTGAGTCGCTGCGCGCACCGCTCGTTGCGTTGTCCATTCCATTCCACTTCATATTCCATCGC
>QFEL01009041.1:0-54277 GCA_003316195.1 Neoboletus brunneissimus
GAAGTAAACGGAAGTAGTACTCGGAGATGAAAGGTGGAGATGAAAGGGGCGCTGCCCAGGGCAGAATGGGAAGGTTCAGAAGAGAACCTGGGCTAGGCTGTGTAAGTTTAGAGTTTAAGGTGAAAAGACACCACTTGAAGCCGGTAATGAGTCATGGTATTATGAGTCGCGGTGTAGCAAGTAAGAAGAAGAAGGCATAGGCGAGAGGAATGTATAGACGAGCAAGGAAAAGAGTAGTCGTAAGAATGGATTGTAACAGCTTGCTTAGCTTGAGTGTTGATGATAGTAAGGATGCACAATGAATGTAGTGACCAGTTAGCATGGTACAAAGAACATGATAGGTGAAAAGTGGCGTGGGAGTGTGGCTTGGATGTCTATAGTAGAGCACCAAGAGCATGCTGAATGATGTGGTTGATGTTGGCAACAGTGGGACAAGTAGGGAACAAAAGTGAGGGATATAGGGAACCAAGAGCATGCTGTCCAGCATGGTTGGTGTTGACGATGATGAGAACAGGTAGAAAGCAAAAGAGAGGGGTGTAGGATGTCACCAGACAGCGGGCAAAGGGCAAAAAGCATGCTGAACAGTGTGGTTGACATTGATGATGGTGAACACCAGTAGGGAGGCAAAAGAGAGGTCCATAGGATGCTGCAAGGCAAAGGGCAAATCACCAAGAGCACACTGAACAGTGTGCTCAACGTTGATGACAGCAAGGACAGGTAGGGAAGCAATGGAGAGATGTGTGGGAACCCAACCAATACTATTGGACTGTCAAATTCTGTTTGGGAAGCTCTGGGTATGGCACAGAGAAGCTTAATAATAGTTGAGCATGCACTCTGCTGTGCCGAGTCATGCCAAGACCCTTAGAGCTCTCTGCAACTACCAAAGACTAGTAGGATTTGGGGCATGATTTATTGCTGGTGGTGGGAAAACAAAGTGAAAACGCCTAATGAGGAATGACAACACCCTGCAGGAATGTACCTAATTAGGCAAGTACAGCAGGAGTATTAGGTCTAGGAGGGCAGGATGTGACAGGTCACCACTTGGCTGCTTCAGCATAGTTCAATCTCCGCCCGAAAATTATTTGGTCACATTTGTGGACGTTCGGAGCGCTCGGACGTTCGGATGTTCGGAAAAGTCAATTCCCAGATGTCCTCGGCAAATCGCAAGGTTGGTCATGAAAAGACCACTGGTGTGCGATACATATGTGAACGGACGGTGCAAAGACACCGAGGTGAGAGCATCACGAACGGAGAGCTTCTTGCCGTTCAGAGTGTCTGCAATATCTACAATAGTAGGAAAGACGCAGTTCCAAAACCTTGACAGCCTGGCGGTGGAAACATGTGTCCAAAGTGTGAGAGCACGGGCAAGAACCTGCCATCAAAGGTGGACTGTACAGCGTCAAACATACTGAGGGTGTTCTGGAGCTGCGATGTCAAGCTGAACTGCGAGAAATGGAGGCTCGAAAGAGGATGCTTTGAGGCCAAGGATGGGGCTGGTCGAGGTATCCAAATCATAGATGGTGTCGAGGAAGTGCGTGCAAAAGTCTATGACATCGAGATTCCCTAGAGGCGGAAATCAGATGCCACGAGGATGCGAGGGACCTGCACACCTGGGATGAACAGGAAGTGGGTGCTGGGGAGAGCCGGCGAGTTTGGGTGGCCACCAATGGACGAGGACGTTGGTGTCTTGCCGGAAACAGGCAGTGCGGGGTGGCGGGAGAGGGACGAGGAACGGAGGAAGTGACATTGATAGGCACCAGATTTGGTTTAGAGCGCGACGGATTCATTGAAGTAGTACGACGACGACGACGACGACCATGTCGCGCGTGCCGTTCGAGTTGCAGCCGACTTCTCGTCCTACGCGCACTCCGTCGATATCCAATCCCCTCCCAAACCCGCTCAATTACCCCACCTCCCTCCCACCAACCCGCCCTCTCCAGGTTGCCAGACCCCCCTCCCTTCCATCCAGCCCCAGCAACACCCCCTTCTCCTCTTCATACCAAAAGCCCGTTCCCTTCTCATCCCCGAATCGTCCTCATCGTCCGCAGAGATCAGACCTGAGACCCCGTCAACCTTCTGATCAGTCCGCTTCCGAACGTACCTCAACGTCCTCCCGCATAGTCAACGACTTGAACGCGAGGGAACGTCGGGACAGCTCTAGTACGACACTCTCAGATGCTTCTGTTCAGCACCGTCCCATAGGCAGCACATCTCTTCCGACCAAACCTCGATTAGACCCTCCCCGCTCCGTGACGAGCGAATCACCCGGATCACCCTTTTCGTCTACCATGGCCTCTCCCACACTCTCTGTCGCCATGACCGCTTTCAGAGACGCCGGGGAAACGAATTTCCGCAGGCGTGATCCCGCCAATGGCAATGGTGAAGGCAGCTATGAACGGGAACGACGCTTAGAGGTTGAACGGGAAAAGGCCCGGCAGGACCGAATAAAAGAGCGTATGCCTTACAGGAAGCCCACCGCAAAGGCCAAAACCGGCGAAATCGATGGTTAGTCCAAAGCGTTGTTATTTTGCGGTCCCTCGCATGCAAGCACGACTACTGAATAAACCTTAGCTATCCTAGACCAGATCAGAGACGAATGGGAGTTTGTCATCGATCCCGATGTAAGTATTTTCGCTTACGGATCCTGTCGAGTCGTGAAAATACTATTGACATCTCCCAGTTCAACAACGTAGACCTAGCCCTATCCTTGCTTGACGAGACTTCTACCGGCAAAAGCATGTCCTCGTTCAGGAAAACCAAGGAAATGCTGTCACAAGCCTTAAAGGGCTCGGTTGATCGTCAGTAGCACCTCTTTCCAGTTTGCTTTCTTCCAACTCAGAGCACTGGGCAGAACATTACAAGGCTTTCGCCGATGCATTGCCACACCATGCGGCTTTGTTGAATCACCTAGGGCAGGCTCAAGCACAAGTCCAGGAAACACGTATCGCTCTTCAAGAAACTAAGGAATCCCTCGCTAGCAAACGCGCGGATCTTGTTCAACTGTGGGCCAGAGGTCAGACTTTGGAGGAAATGATGCGATTATTGGACCAGATGTGTGTCGAGCTTCTCCGCTTGCACACGAATGCTAAACATACATCCTAGTGAACATCTGAAATCTGTCCCAGACGCCCTCGAGGCTCTGATCTCAGAGAAGCGCCTCATACAGGCTTCAGTCTTGCTGATACGAAGCCTCAAGCTGATCAACAAACCCGACATGCAAGAAATTGGTGGGGTCACAGACTTACGGGCATATCTTATGGGACAAGAGACTGTAAGTCTTGCAGACCATGTTGCTAATCTACCAGGAAGCTTATCGCCTACAGGCTCTGCGAGATATCCTGGTCGATGAGCTCCACAATCATCTTTACCTCAAGTCATTCTGGTGTGAAACGCGATGGGCTGCGTATACACCTGGTCAGTCAATGAGTGCGTGGTCTCTTATACTGTCGTCTACTACCCTCAATCAACGCCCCCAGTACCAAAAGCGGAGCTCGAAGACCAATCAGCGCAAACGAATGCCCCGAACAGTTCTATCCGAGCACCGTCAACATCTTTTCCTCAGAACATTCAAGGGACCCGTCTCTCGCGTTACCTCACCGGTCTGGCGACCCGACCGAACGACACTCCTTATGACCTCGACGATGCTAACCTCCGTACTAGTGTCAGTATGCAAGAGCTATCGGCGTCGATATCAGCATCAGTGTCGTCATCTTCGAATCTCGGTATATTAGCTGTGCCGAGTAGTTCTCTACCTCTTGGTCACTCCACTGTCAATCCCGAAGCAGATTCGTTCGCTTACATTGAGACACTTCTGGAATCTCTAGCTATTCTAGGCAAACTGGGGAGCGCTCTTGATTCTGTCATGCAGCGATTACAAAGCGAGATTTTCTCACTGATTGAGTCGACTGTCGAAGAAGTTGAAGAGCGCGCAGAAGAGTCGAAGAGAAGTTCAGCCCTTCTCACACCTGCTGCCCTTGGATCCAAATCTGACGGAGGGTATATCTTTGTTTCCGACGAATCAGCTACAATGAACTCAGTTCATACGGCTCTTGCTCGTAGCACGTCAACAACGACGTCTACTCTTCGCCTTGCTGCGTTGGAGTTGACCTCGAAGCATCACGATCAGGAGATTCTGAAAGACCTCTTTTGGACGATCTATTCCAAACTAGATGCCGTAACACAAAGTTTACGCGTAGTCTTCGAAGTAGCCAACCGCATTGGATCAGTGAGTGTGACCGAGCTTAGTCTTGGCCAGATTTGAACGTCAGTAATCCACTTTTAGAGACGTGATTTTAAGGACTCCTCTGGCGCCAAGCCAGGAACTCTTTTTCCCATAGCCGATGTGTGGTTGGCAATACAGGCTGAGGTGCATTTGCTTCCAAGCGTCAAATATTTCAGCGTTGACAAAGTAATTCTTAGGTTCGAACTCTGCTCAACGATTATCTGACCGACGAGGAACGAAGTGCTGTTACGGGTCGGAATCCAATCACTTCGATTAACGAGGTACTTCGTGAAGGGCGATTCACACGAGACAGGCTCAAGGTATTCGTCTAATACCCTGATAAGTTCATTCAGTCACATACAATTGATTCCAGGGTATCTTTCGATTTGGAGACACCGATACTAAATCAACAGGAAAATTACTTCGGAGGCACGAGGATGAACTCATGCGGGTCCTCCGAGATACCATGCCGGGACTCGTACAGAGCTCCTCGGAGAATGCGGTGCAGAATGCTCTGTCCTCTCTTGGTAGTGATGAGCGTGTCCTTGGTGCTGGACAACACCATCATTTGTTGATCAAACCAGACGCATTCCATGTTACCGTTTTATTCCAGCCGACCCTCACGTTTTTGGGTAGAGTTGCAAGCATACTACCTGATGGCCTGGAGAGCGCACGATCTGCAAGCGAAGTGTTGGATGATTTCGTTCTCAAGGTATATTTACCGCAGTTGGAGGAGAAGATATCTTTGTTGTTCCATCATGCAGTGTCCGGTGCGATCATTCGGTATAGAAACGTCTGGTTTGTGAATTGACCACATACAGCTCCTGACGCCTTCCAGCCTGATGTCTTGTCGAACCGCTTCAGTCCCCGGCCCATTCTCAAGGTTCGCTGTCCACGTTGGAAACGTTGGTCTTCATTGAACTTTCCGTAGGCAGCTACGCAGCTGATCGCCCTGATCAATTCACTATGTGCAATGCTTCGCACGACACCGTTTCATCGGGAGAATTACTCGAGGCTTATCGTCGGCGTTATTATCCAATTCTATCAACGATGCAGTCATCGTTTCCAGGATCTCGTGTCCAGGGGCGGAACCGAAAGTCCCTCATCACCGTCACTCGCTGCTCAATGGGCACAGAAATCTGAGCTAAGCCCATGTTTGTCTGAGCTTTTTGTGGCAGAGGTCAGTTCATTCCGGACTGCGTCCCGGCAGACTAAATTCACGGTGACTTCACCAGGATTATGTGATTAAGCAGCAGCTATGCAGACAAGAAAGTCATCTAGAAATGGGTTACCTGACTCAGTGCTCTCTGGATAAATGTGATCTTAACCCCTCGATCCGCAACATCTCTGCGTTATGCAGCCTCTATCGAAGTGTCGTATGTGGGCCTGTCTATCGAGCCTGTTCAATATTTCCTGACGTATGCCTCCCAGGCCTGGTTCACACAGGAACTAAATGCTTTAAAATCTTCTCCTGAGGGTGCACTTTCACCTACATCGGCCTTCGCGCTCATAGATCCTGTGTCCATATTTTCGTCACAAATATCTTCGTTGTCTTCTCCTTTCCTACATGACACCTCCAAAGACAACCAACTCAGCTTACCTCTATCCCATGAGATGGCATTGTAGGTTATTCCCCGAGGGCTATATATTTACTAATTGGATGAAATCCAGGCGCTTTGGGGCATTGTTGAAGACGTATACACAGTTGGCCGAAATCATCCTACATACAATCAGGATAGAAGTTCGCTGTAGGACCATCTACTATCTCGATGCAGCCTTTCGCCATGTAGGTCCCAATATATAATGAACGCACCCATTAACATTATTAATTCAGGGAAACTACCAAGTTGACCATGAAGTTGGAGAGCCGGATCCGTACATTGTCGATCTGAACTCGGAGCTTAGTGGTGTCGATGAATTCACATCTACAACGTTGCTTAAAAACGAGCACAAGTCTGTTAAATCTTCGTATTCTGGTCACTACCCGTAACTAATCGTGGTCACGCAGTTTCGTATTCTTCGGGCTGGAAGACTTGGTAGAACAATTACTGGTCACCAACGCTCGCCAAATACGTGTGGCAAATGACTTTGGTGTGAAGAAAGTCAACCGCAACATCCGAGCACTCCAACAAAGCATTCGCACTGTCGGTGACGGAGGACAGTTTGCCCAATTTGAAAGAGCTAGGCAATACTATGCACTCTTCTCGCTAGGACCTCAAGTATGTATATTTCTTCACTTAGTCGTACGTGATCCTAACGACTTGAGATCCTGCAGGGATTGCTTGATCACATCCGCACAAGCAAGATGTTCTCTTTTGACGAGTATAAAGTTATTCTGAACCTCCAGTGTGGTGTAGATCAGAGCTTCGGTGACTCTGCAGCATGCAGGGCTGTGGACCGCAACTATGGCATGTATAGCATCGAGCTGCATGGGTTAGAGCTAGAGGGTGCCGAATCAAATTCTTGACGTATCTAACTGATCATATTTATGACTCTCGCTGGGAACGAGTTCTCTGAAGTTGAATGTGTACGAAGTTGCAAGTGTGAAAACAAGCGAAAACAGGGTAACACGCCGAATTATCTGCCACGTCTTCCAGATTGAACTGTAAGGCAAACATCACTTATCCATGCAACGTCCTTTGCGCCCACGATACGGAGTCGCGATGAA
The DNA here is from genome assembly GCA_003316195.1 of Neoboletus brunneissimus. Classification (NCBI taxonomy): domain Eukaryota; kingdom Fungi; phylum Basidiomycota; class Agaricomycetes; order Boletales; family Boletaceae; genus Neoboletus; species Neoboletus brunneissimus. Next base: position 6,891 of record QFEL01009041.1, read on the forward strand.
TGTGGTCTGGAAGCAGTCATCGCGTTGTCTGCCAGTTGAACGTCATAGATGCGTTTAGGGCCGTCTTGTGGTAGGGATCGATGTATCAGAAGGGGAACTCTGCCCAGAAGCGCCTGATATCGCCGTCGAAGCCATCGAACTGGTAAATTTCCATCAAATGGATTCATGCCAAACATTTTCTGGATTCGCTGTAGTCTCCTTTGCCTGCCAGGGGGGTCAGGTAACCTTGAAGGAGATCCCGCTAACACAAGCAACTCCTGGAGCGTGGCAGTATTCTGGAACCCAAAGCTGAGTGGATGATTCGGGACAACGCGTGTGTTGGATTGATATACGGGGTGCTGCAGCGATACTTGAAGAGGAGGGTACACCTTCTTCCATTCACTTTTGAAGAAACGCCACCGGATGTTGTATTCGCGACGCCTGCTTAGTGGTCCCAAGAGCGCTGTGTCTTCGAAACTCGATGATGCCGGTAACCCCGGGGGTGTAACAAGGTGATGTTTTTGCAATGCCCTTGTCGTGCGCGAGATGCCTGAGGTGAGGAGAGTAGCAAGTTCCGGAGAGTAAACGGGCGAACGGGTATTCTCTTTCCGTGGGTTGGTGTTGGGCAGGAGCGGAGCATTCGGATCCGAGAGTAGAGGCTAGTGGACGTGGTGAGGTTCGAAGAACTGGACATGGGATGCGGCATTCATACTTCTATCAATTCCCGACGTAACTTTCCTACCCTTCCGTAGGCTATGTCAAGGATGCGATCGAAAGCGGGGGATTCTCCTCCATTGGCAGCTCGCAGCCGTTGCAAGTCCTGAGCAAGATGTAAATCAGACGGATGAACGCGTGAAAAACACAAAAGCGCTCGCCTTTGACACCCTCTTCAGTTTTTTAGTACGAAGTACGACTGACTTAGTTTCCAGTACTGAACGGAAGTCGTCCGCGCCCTTGACTCTGAAAAACAGACTGCTGCGCATTAGGTGTTAGTGGGCAGGTGTAGGGAGGGTGTGCACCGGAGATAGGTATGTGGAAGTGCTCTGACTTGACGAAGGTAGGTTCGATACAACGAGAAAACGTGTTGGATTGGCGAGTCCATCGTGTGCCGGGGCTACTACTTACTTGATCACGAATCCACCAAAGCCTAGTACTTGACAGGGAAATAACCGGTAACCCCTGTTAGTGATTCGTCGGCACAGAAAGCTGCATGGTCGCGACTCACGACTGGTGAGTTGTCGCCGTTGCCTGAAACAGACCGGCGGTGAGGGAAGGCAGCACGGCACACAAAGGTTACACAGCCACTGTGTATCTCGGCTTGTGATTGCTCGACTCGGGCTGGATGGAGGGCTCGTCACCGTCCCGAACGATGCCCAACGCGTTTTCCCTGCACCTCGACCCGTTCCAAGCCGTGCAGAACAGCTTGAAGACAAACGTCGGTCTTGGGCTCAGCCACCACTCGAGGACCCTCAGTCTCCCCCGCCAGCTGCACCATGTGTCTTCACCATCATCCACCACTCCACTCCTCCGTTTCCCTTCTCACTCGCGCTCCCGGTCATCCCCCTCCTCGTCTCCGCCCTCTTCCCATCCTCCCTCACCGATGCTAGATGCACTTCATGAGGCTCTCACCAACAGCATCTTGCCCTCTCCACCACCCCCCGCCAAACTCGCTTCTTCGCCATCACCCTCCCATTCCCTCTTAAGACCGCCACCCCTAATATCCAGCCTCCGATATACATCACCTTCCCCAACTCCACCGACTACATCGGGCTCCTCCGTCACTCTCACCATCTCCCCTTCGCTCTCGTTCCCCCCGACCGTTTCATCTACACGTTCATCCCTCGACACCCTCCGCTCAATACACACATCCACAATTCCACAAATTCCCTCTTCCCCTTCTCTTAGCAGATGGTGGTTCCCATCGGACTCTGATACCAGCAGAGACAGTGTAACAAGGGTGCTGAGTGAATCTCATTTGCTCGATGGTGATCCCGGAAAGAAATGTACGTCGCATTCACACTGCATTTCATTAGTAATTGGCAAACTTCGATCTCCTAGTTCGTGCCCCAAATGCCCCTCTCGTTTTCTGCCATGGTCTCCTGGGTTTCGACTCTGTCACGATTGGACCTGCTATAGCGCCTTTACAGGTTTCACACTGGCGGGGAATCAAGGAGGTTCTTGAGGCCAATGGATGCGAGGTCCTCATCACCCGCGTCCCCGCAACTTCTTCACCAGTCGATCGTGCAAAGGTCCTTGAAAAGAAAATATCGGGAACATATCCCGGTCGAGATGTACACCTAATAGGTCATAGCATGGTACGTTTTTCGCCGCCAAACTTTCATTACCTCACTCGTGCATCAGGGTGGCATCGACTGTCGTTATCTCATTACCCACCTCACCCAACGCACTTTTCGCGTCCTCAGCCTGACCACAATTGCCACACCCCATCGTGGCTCTTCCTTTGCTTCCCACTTTCTTTCCCTTGCCTCTACTCACCTTCCAGCAGTCCTCACTCTCCTTGAGTTCCTCCCAAATGGTGGGGGCGATGGCAAGGCATTTGAGTGTCTCACTAGGGAGGCAATGAAGGAGTTCAATGACAATACACCCGATGCAAAAGGTGTACGGTACTTCAGTTGGGGAGCAGAGTACGAACCTGGGTTAATTGATACTTGGAAGTGAGTTTAGCCTATCATCGCCTTAGAGAAGATACGGACATAACTCATTATCTATCATAGGTACCCTCACTCCATCATAGCAGCACAAGAGGGACCGAACGATGGCCTGGTATCCGTACACTCAGCACAGTGGGGCACGTATCTTGGTACGCTGCGCAACGTGAACCACCTCGATCTCGTGGGTTGGACAGGTGGACTTGCAGGCAATCTTACCAGCCTTGCAGGTAGGTGTCCTCTCTCTCTCGATGACTCGTCTTTCGATGAACCCGCTGATATCCAACTTGACAATCAGGTTTCAAAGACATGCATGCTTTCATTCGGGGAAAAGACGTAGGATTTAGCGCGGAAAGGTTCTATGGGGGTATCGCAGATTTGTTGGCAGGCGTGGAGGAGGAGGAAGGATACGTTGTTGATGGGCGATGGGTTGGTTGGGAAGACAAGGAAGAGAGGAAAAAAAGAACAATTGAGGTAACCACGAAAACTGAGGAACCTGCATCCGACAAGGCGAGTAGCGCGGATACTATACGACGCACTGCTTCGGATAAGGAAAGATGGAGGATGGAGGAAATACTACGGTCAACACCTTCACCTTCATCATCTCGATCCAGTCCCTCGAGTCCCTGTCCTGAGGAAAGCGTGGGGGTGCATTTGGAGGTGCAAACACGGCGACGTACTCCCGTTGTTGCCGAGAGCGACGGCCCCCAAGATGGGGATATGGCATTGCGAGGAGATAGCCGACAAGATGTCGACCAAGAGTCTGTGCGGGTGCGAAGGCAGACGGCTGACTCGTAGAAGCGCGAGAGTGCAAATCCGTCAACTGTTCCACCTCCTCACACTCAGTCGCAAGCAAGATCGCGAGAGATATCTTCTCCGTCGTTACCACGCCTGTGATATGCTTTGTGATCCAGTTCTCCAATCTTTCTGCTGATACTCAACCTAGACTTTCCGATGACCTATGAATGTCGCAAATGGCACATCAGTCAAAGTAACATATTCTGGACTATAGCTATTCATCCACTATTATTCCATCGTCATACCTTACAACATTTCATTGTGACCGTTAATCACTGGCGGAAGATCGGTCCAAGTATGCTGGGACTAGTAGTAATACATGGCGGCCGGATATATGCGGTCTGGTTTTCCCCAGGATAGAGGTACGGAGAAGACGGCGTCCGAGGACCCCAGAGATATTCTCAGGACTGATTTCAGCGTCAGGTCACGGTGTAGTTGGGCCTGAGAGAAACCGACAGGTCTTCGTATTTCTTATCACCATCAGGGATAGGCACTGGTATTCAACCTGTGAGCCACTGTATGCCCCTGATAACCTGAGCAAGCATAATAGCGACAGACTCAGAATTCGATCAAATGGCAATCACACTCGAGAAAGTATCTTCAAACAAGCATTACGAGGGGACATTAACAAAGTACAAGTTCAAGGTGGGCTGCTGGATCATTCCATGAGTCTTGTCAGATCGATCACTAACCTGTACTTGGACTGTACTTACATTCTGCATCATTCTGCATCATCGCTTGTAGTCCGCTGTCCTTGGTGACCTAGATGCCCAATTCAACCTCTTCATCCCCGCAAATGCAGTCCACGGGAAGGTGCCCATCCTGATTTATCTCGCTGGCCTGACGTGCACCGAGGATAATGGGTGAGTACTTGAGCCTTGTTCTCGATTTCTGGCAGTCGATGAGCTTGTGTTTGTATTGGCATGACACATTTTCCTAATCCTTCGTAGTGCGCAGAAGGGTGGATTTATGCGTGATGCAGCAGCAGAAGGTATCGCTATTCTCTTTCCTGACACGTCTCCTCGGGGAGCTGGAATAGAGGATGAAACTACCTCCTGGGATTTTGGAGTCGGTAAGTTCGATGATCACGTCGAGGGGTCTCAACTTGCCCGTTGATTGGGCCGTGCCACAACAGGCGCAGGATTCTACCTCAATGCTACCAGATCCAAGTGGGCAAAGCATTACAACATGCTAGACCACGTCATGAGAGAACTACCAGAGGTCATAGAGGCTGCGGGAATTCCTATCGTATGTCGTCTGACTATTCCGATTGATTCAAAGACCGGAATTTACTGTCAGGACTTTTCCCGCCAGTCCATCTTTGGTCACTCCATGGGTGGTCATGGTGCGCTTACTATCTATCTCAACTCATTGATTGCAGGCACAAAGCAGTACCGTTCTTGCTCTGCTTTCTCCCCTATTTGCGAGCCATCCGCCGTCCCGTGGGGCCAAAAGGCATTCAGAGGATACCTCGCGGGTGGGGTGGAAGAAGGGAAGGCGAATTACGATGCAAGTGTCCTTGTGGGAAGGGTGAAGGAAGCAATCAGTATCCTCATCGATTATGTGTGCATCTTTTCTATGCTCACATTGGGGTTTGCGAATTAGCATGTTGATATCCTGACGGCGCTTCCAGGGAACTGCAGATAATTTCCTTTACCAACTCCATCCTGAGGCATTTCTCAAGGCTGCGCGCGATGCCGGACACGACGAAGTTCAGGTTCGGGTAAGGTGTCATGAAGGGTATGATCATAGCTACTACTTCGTGCGTGTTTTCTGCCATGTCGCGGACTAGGATGTAAACTGATATCATATAAGATCTCATCATTTGCATCAGATCACATTCATTGTAAGTATTTCGTTGGCATGTGCGAGGCGTAACTTGACTAGTTACCGTCAACAGTCCACGCCAACTTCTTGAAGGCTTAGTTGCGGCGAAGAGGTAATAAACCTTACAGATTGTTGTACGAATGAAGTTGCATGATACTCGACGGTAAGGATACGATCTAACTAAGGAGTGATCGGTGAGGGACCATGAGGTTGCTACATGCAGTACAAGCGAGACGAGAGGCGAGGGGATGATGCGAAGCAACTCGTGCATCACCGAAAATGAATACACTTCGCAGCTAAAGGACAACAAAAATCGAAGTCGGAGCATCTAGGGCACGAAGAACGCCTCGATCAACGGGTTGACGGCATCATGAAGCGACTGAACGAATTCGTTCGCGGTACGCCCGCTCAAGGTCTGCGAGGTCTGAGGTGATCCAGAAGCTCTTGAGAGCTGCGTAAACCGTGGCTCGTTTTTTTGGATCGGGTATGAGGAGGTGGGTCACGAGATTTTTCGCTGTGGTAATGGTGTGGGCAAGGTCAGCGCCAGGGAGAAAACATGCACTGATGTACACATCGGTCATGGGCAGAAGGACTGCCTGTTATCACGCAGAGACATGACTAAGATACACGCAGTCCACGTACCGTTTCTTAACGGAGCCCAGACGGATTCACAAAAATAGACCGTCCCATCAAGGATGCGCTGTTTCGTTAGTTCATCCTGAATGTAAGAGCGCTGCGAGAATCCCACGAGATCTCCGCTATCCTTGACTTTGCTAGCCTGTGCATTCGAGATGATATCGTCGTCACGCATGTCCCTGGGGTCGCCATAATCAAAGGGATGACTGCCCCTATATGATCATAGTTCACACATCAGCTCCAGGAAGACATCGAGAGTCAAAAGGATGGGCCCCGTAAAGGGATCAAAAGAAAAGTGGCGCACGTCAGCATTGCAAAGATGACAATTCCCGCGCTCCAGCAATCCGCTGGCATTCCCACATAACCCAAGTTTTTGTTTTCCAGCGCACGTACACCTTCTGGAGGGAGATAGGAGATGGTACCGCAAACATGGAGGGTTTCTTCATAGGCTCTTGGACGGGCAAGACCGAAGTCGGCAATCTGGATGCGAGGGTAAGGACCAGGGGTGTGTAACAGAATGTTCTCGGGCTGCGTCAGAGGGTAGGCGTTGGGGCGAACACGTGCGAAGCATGGAAGTAGAGGGATAGAGAGGAAACCAGGGAACAGCAGTTGGGAAAGAGGAAAGGAGGAAGTCGTTAGCAACGTTGGTACGTGTTATAAGGAAATGAAGGAGAGGTATTGACCTTCAAATCTGCGATTGGAATGTGTCAGTGATTTGAGTCTGCGTACCATCACCAGCAAAGTGGAAATGCTGAGGGCGGCGCCACAGCATAAGGACTGGGTGTTATAGCAAGCTTACCACGATGTGAAATCATTTTGTCATGCAAATACTGAAGCCCCTTGAACATTTGGAATGTTATGTATTTTGCTTCACCTTCGCATAATTTGTGCCGCGGATGATTTGTGATGTACGTGAAGAGATCACCGCCCGTTGACAGCTGAAGCATGATGTAGAGAAATTGTGAGTCGTAATCGAAAGCATAGACTCTGTTAATGTTTGGCTGGAATTGTATTAAACAGTAGTGTTATAGAGGGAGTGGGGACGCGTACGTGATGGAGATATGTCAAAAGAGTAGCCTCCTTCATCTCTTTTTTCAGATCGTTTCCTCCCTTTCTGCGGATGATCTTGCATGCTACCTGGCGATGTGCAGATGTGTCGAGAGCAAGATGGACAGATGCATAACTGCCTGTACCAAGACAGTGCGAGGTGATGCGGTACCGGCCCAAATCCTGGATAGATCATCAGGAAGGTTCGAACCTCTCTGTCATGGCATACTTTGGAAGCGTGGTGTTGAGAGAAGACAGTGTTTTGTCGCGTAGCAGGCAGATGCCTTGAGTTTAGAACGCATTGAAATGCTGGACAACAAAAATGTTGGGTTCAGCAGTGAAGAGATAAGGGGATGACTTGCTTTGTGAGGCTGGGATCTTGAGTGTATCTCCATGCATGAGGATAGAAGAGGTCTTCCGGATTTTGTGCCCATTTATCACCAGACCATTGGTAGACAAGTCCTAGAGGGTATGGATAGGACACGCTAAGGGCAAGGAAGCGACAAGTACTTGGCACGATATGATAATTCCTCCCGCACCGGAGCGAACACTGAGTAAATGAAGTGAGCGGTGGGGAGAAGTAACAAGAGATTTGGACTTGCGCATATATCTTGCAATGGACACTAGAAACGACGACATCGGGAATGACATAGGAGCTGTTTGTGGTGGTCGGTGGATGAATGAGGAAAGATTGTGAATGCAGACCAGAGCTTTGGGTTTCTGCCGATGGTGATGGGATTTCCGATACTCAGCATAAGCGCTTTGGAATTAGCGGTGAGTAGTGATGCAAGGGTGAAGAAGGGAGAAGAACCTTCGGTGCGACCATCTAGGGTGGTGGTCAGGAGGCTGGCGCATACATCCGATGAGGGATTCGCGATGGATGGGGACAAGGAAGGGGCAGAGGGAACTGGCTGGGTCAGGATGTCGAGGGTTTGACGCGTCCTCATCGTGGATGACGGCGAGCATGCAAGTGCAGTCACGTCGCGTCGATATTGTGGGTGGTCACGTGGTAGGTGGCGGCGTGAGAGAGGGCGGAGAGGTTGCGAAGGAAACAATGCCCCCGCTGATGGCCGCACAACCGTGCACGATGGCAGAGACAGCGAGCAGCGTGAAACGGGCGGACTGTTAATGAAAAGAGCAATATTTGTGTACATATATTAAGTGGTTTAGTGAATGGAGTGAGCAACTCGCCTGGACATGTCCGATCGCAGGGCTGGCGCTTTGGTGTTCACACAATTGCCGCGTCTAATCTCTTCCGTCTCCACAACGTGCTCTCCGCGATCGAGTGCGCTTTCTTTTCTTTCGTTATCCTTCAAAACGCTGGCTCGCCCTTTCCTTACACCCGCACAACTACTTTTTTTCATACAATAAAACAGTACAAGCTACTTTTTTTCGAACCTCGCCAGCCATACCGTCCATCCTCGGGAACAGAGCAAGGAGAATGTCCTTCTTCTCTAGGAAGAAGCACCCCAGTGCATCTCAGCTTGCTGCATCAAACGTCACAGTCGCACAGACCCCGTCTCAGGCTCTCGCTCAGCTGGCTGCCAAGGACGCTCCACAGCAGTCAAATGATGTGTGAGTTCCTCTCTTCTAGTTTATACCTGCTCACCCAACTGTTACTATCAAATCCCCGTATGCCTCAAGCACAACCACACATAACGGTCGTCCTCAGTCTCAGCAACCACGTCAGCAACAAAATCGTGGCCCAGTCACAAATACTGCTCCTCATCCTTCGCAAACCTCCCCGCCGCAGCCCCAACAGCAACCCCAGCAACAACCCCAGCAACAACCCCAGCAACGTCCTGCATACCCTTGGTCCGCCCGCCGCCTTTTACTCCCCCCTCCCCTTGTCATGCCGAAACCTGGGGTAGTACCCCCGACTGGCCCTTCTCCCCCTCCGTTTCCTCGCTACGGCCACGCGCTTCCCGCAACAGCCACTGCTAACGGAGAGCTCTACCTCTTTGGTGGTCTTGTTCGTGAAACAGCTCGCAATGATTTATACCTCTTCTCAACTAGAGATCTGAGTGCAACCCTCATACAGACTGCAGGAGAGATACCTTCTCCTAGAATTGGCCACGCTAGTGCCATCGTCAGCAGCGTATTAATTGTCTGGGGTGGTGATACTAAGACGGATCCAATGTCCGACCCAACTGAAAAGCAAGATGATGGCCTTTATCTCCTTAATCTTGGTGAGCGATTCCGAATTATATCTCCATGGTTTTCCGAAATCGTATTGCACTTTGCTAACTTTTCCGTGTCCCTCACTCGGACAGTTTCGAAGGAATGGACAAAGGTGTCCATGTATGGACCCTCGCCATCAGGACGATACGGTCACGCTGTGACCATGGTTGGAACCAAATTTTTCGTCTTCGGTGGTCAGGTGGATGGAGAATTCTTGAATGACTTGTGGTCTTTTGATCTCAACACATGTAAGCCATCTGTTTCCATTGTTCTTCCGATGGATCTGATCACACGATCTCATCGTCACACCTCTTGCGTGCTTCGCGGGGTCCATATATTACTTGAACATGGTATCTTGTAACAAGTGAGGACTCAGACTCAGTGGGAACTGTGTCAACCCACAACCGCTGATCGGCCAGCTCAACGGACCGGTCATATTTGTGTGACATATGGGGATCGCATCATCGTGTACGTCTCTCTTTGCACCATCACGGCTATCATTGACTCCGTGCGATACTAGCTTTGGGGGTACCGACGGTCAATACCATTATAATGACACATGGGCGTATGATGTCAACTCGCGCAGGTGGACAGAACTTCAATGCATTGGCTTTATCCCTTCCCCGCGAGAGGGACACGCGGCAGCTGTAGTGGACGATGTTATCTACATCTTTGGAGGCAGGGGCGTCGATGGCAAGGATCTGGGGGATCTGGCCGCATTTAAACTGTCGAGTGAGTGATCTTTTTTGACAGATACCATTCCAGCCATGTAATGGGCATCGGCGGCTGTGGTCTTGTCACCTTTGACGGAGTGGAGGTTGATCATACTTGCTACACAGACCAGCGATGGTATATGTTTCAGAACATGGGTCCTGCACCATGTGCAAGGTCTGGCCATGCAATGGCCTCAATGGGAAGCAGAGTATTTGTGCTCGGTGGAGAATCGTTCACGCCCACAAGAGGAGATGATCATGGGATAATCCATGTTCTTGATACCAGTTTGTCTACGATCACATTGTCTCGCTCGCATGATCCATTGACTTTCGTCTGTTCTCTTAGAGCATATCAAGTATCCCGAATCTAACAAGGTGGCACCACCCAATCCGAACGGAAGTACGACCAACTTGGTTCGTAAATCGTCGACAACGCCTTCTCCATCAGGCCAGCCTGCACCGCCACCCACGCTCAACGGGACTCGTGCAATGTCCCCCACAGGTCCTCATTCCGATACGGAAGATCTTCGCCGTGCAATGTCCCCACCCGGAACTCGTCCAGGCACAAGAACGCCAAATGGCATGGTTGCACCAGCGCCGGCCCAGAGTCTCGTGAGCGTGTCGAATCCGGGTACGAACACAAAGGTCAAAGCTCCAGTGCGTCCTCGACGAGACGAAGAGGAAACCCTCGGAACCGACGATGGGCATGCTACGGACACAGGAGTTACATCCGAGAGTGCGAATGGTGTGTCAACGGGAACGAGAGCAACGGAACGATCTCCGACTCCGACAGATCCGCAGACGCAAGCGCAGCGCGCAAGGAGCCCCACTTCGTTTGGGATTTCTGGCAGGGCGATGTCGCCTGTGGGAGGCAGCATCGATGGCCATGGACAACAGGGTCAGCCACCTACAATGACCAGCGTGGCTATGAATATGAATGGTAGCCTTGCTGCTCGCAGTCCCTCGCCTATCGTCGATAGGACCAAGCCTCCGCTGGATGCGTTCTATCAGAGTTCTTCTGCCACCCCTTTGACCAACAGTTACTCGCACTCACACAGCCACTCGCAGCAGAAGTTTGGTAGCACAGGAAATGTGACTGCCGACCTCATTCGAGACTACAAAGCAAAAGAGATGGAGGTAGAAATGTTGCGCAAGCGCGAGGCTTGGATGAAAACAGCGCTTTTGAAGGCATCACGGTCAGGATTTGCGCAGGTCGATGAGGAGCTCTTCGAGGCCGAGAACTGGAAGCTTGGAGGGTCGGCTAGTGACGATCAGACAAAGCTGGCCGATATGATCTTGAACTTCAAACATTTCAAGACGCAAATACAGGTGAATGTCTACTCTAAAGTTGTCTCTGTCTCGAGTCAATCTTTCAGTATATGGTCGTGGATTATTGTAACATATGCTGATCCAGAACGCTTAGACAACACTAGCCAATCAGGCAAGAGAAGCTTCAGATCGGATTGCGAACGCTGAACGCATGAAATCTGGCGCCGTTCAAGAAGCAGCGTACTATCGCGCCAAGCTCACCGCGTACGAGGCCGGTACACATTCAGATGTCGCTCGCGCCGAACGTGAACGCATTGCGGAGCTCGAGCGACATCTCGCTACCCTCATATCTGAACAGACAACTATGCGCCGCAAAGTTGATGAACTAAGCGATTCTTTGTCATTGCAAACGACTTTACTCGAGCAAGCTGAGAGTCGAGCAGCAGACGCAAACAAGCGTGCAGATGTTCTCGAGGAATCTCGCGATCGCAACCTCCGCGCGTTCTCTGAGCTCCAGACTAGTTATGTTACTGTGGAGACTGCTGTTCGGGACCACGCCGAACGTCTGCTCGCGCAAACGTCTCTGCTCGAGCAAAGAGATGCTGAACACAAGCAAATGAAGAATCAAATACAAGAACACATTCTACTCCGCGATCAACATATCCGCGCCTTGGATCAAGCGCGTACAGCTCTTCAAACACAGACTTCTCGCTCTGAAGAAATTGATGTTGCCCACCAACGTGCACGCGGTCAAGTCAACCAACTAGAGGTTGAGCTTGCAGAACTTAGAGGCGAGCTTGAGGCGCGCACATCGGAGGTGGAGTCTCTCCGGATTCGCCTAGCAGAGGTAGAGAACTCCTGGGCTAAGTCACGTGAGGAGGCAGACGCCTTCCGGGCATTGACGACCGGAAGCCTCGGAGAACTATTGGATTCCCATCGCGATCTCCTCGCGGACGAAGACAGGCACGCACGTGCGCATGCTGAGAAAGTCGAGGCGATGGAGATGGAGGCTGTATCACTCAGAAAACTGCTCAAAGAAGCCACCCAACGTTTGGAGGAAGTGCAGAACGAGCTTGGCGAAGAGCGTCAGAGGATCAGAGACTCGGATTCTGAACAAACATTCCTGCGCTCCCAGGTGATTGGGCTTCGTGCTCAGCTCTCCAATTCTACCTTAGAACACGGGCGTCTACGCAAGGACTATGCAGAGAAAGAAAAAGAGCTTCGGGAGTCCCTCAAGGAGGCTACCGATACGAATGTTCGGTTGGCGATGCTCCGCAATTACCTCGCTGAAAACGGACTTAACCCGGAATCAGAAGAGTCTCTAAGCCCTCCTGATGCATCCCGAATAGCTGAACTCGAGAGACAGTTGGACGAACGTATCCGGCTTCACGAGATCTCGGAGCGCGAACTCACTCAAGCTCTCCGAAGAAAACAGGATGCTGAGGCTCAGATAACAACCCTAACATCACAATTGGACCGTTCTCGCTCTCGGCAGAGTCCGATCATTGAGAGCGATTCCGCCGCAGAAGCCCGGGCTCTTGAGGCTGAAAACAAACTCGAGGAAACTGAGCGCAGCTATAAAGCGAGGATGCAGCAGATGGAAGAAGACTATCAGCTAGCTGTTCACTATGTGAAGTGAGCTACGATATAATCACGCTTTGAACGATCTCTTATGTGATTTCATCCATGCAGAGGCACTGAAAAAATGATGCGGAGGATGAAAGACGAGATGACAAAGCAGAAGACAGCGAATTCTGCCCTTCAGGCGGAGCTTGACACGTCACGCGGGCGCTCGAGCACTGAACCTGGGTCACGAACACGTGCCAACGGCAGTAGTACACCCTCTGACGACAGTCATGATCTTCTGCGCTCCCAGCTCATCGAGGCACAAAAGCAATCTCAGCGGCTAACAAACGAGAACGTGGACTTACGCCAACGTATCGAAACGCTCGAGAAGGACTTGGCGTCGATGAGAGAAAACCTGATGGTTTCTCAACGAGAATCGGATGACCGGTACTCACGAGTGGAGGAACTCGAGCACGAGGTTGAGAAGCTCAATGCCACGTTGGCCATCTACCGTAAAGGTTCAGATGAAACGGCTGTTGAACAGCTCACCCAAGAGAACACCAACCTTAAACGGGAGAACGAGCAACTTTCTCACAAGATACATCTTCTTCTAGAAGTTGACCAACCTTCGTTCAATCGTCCGTCGAGTATGTCCAGCTCAGAGAACTTCGAACACCTCTCCAACGAGTTGGACGATTGGCAGCGGCAGCTCGCCAGTTCGATGAGTACGCGCCGACCGATCAGCGATTTCGAATCCCCGCCTCTCGGACATGCTCGAGCGGGCTCACGGTCGTAACACTTGCTTGTGGTATTGTTGTCGATGTTTCTTGCATATATACTTTTCATACCATTATTGCCTTGGTTGCTTTCCTCAATCAATACTTACATTCGTTTGGATTCGCAAGTTGAATACAATAATTATGTTTCTCCTCATTTCGTCTCATCCTCTTAACCAGATATATTCCCGCATGAGTAAAGGTTGTAGTACTATACTACGTGGCCTCTGCAGCCGTTTGGGTCCATTCGATCGCCTTCTGCTTCACTGCCGTTGCCCCTTCTTCGTCACCTAATTTGCGCTCCAGATCTAACCATTTCTTGAAGAATGCCCTGTGGTGATTCGAAGTGAGTGGGTCACCCACGAACAGATACGAGTATGTACTTCGCCTTGTGGCTCGTCATCTTAATCGCAAGGACATGACTGAACAAGTTCCTGCGCCGCCATTGAAAGTGATTCATAGAAGAGATTATAGAACCTACCGCAAATGTTGGATGTCTCCTTTGCCGGCCTCCATGTCCATATAGACAGACCAGATGTCCCACCGTTTCGGATGCGAATCCACAATACCTTCGAAAATTGTTCTCCCCCGTTCAGCATCGCCAAGCTTGTACTCTAGCTGCGCGAACTTGGATATCGTTTTGAGGTCTGGCAAGTATAGTTGCGCATCAAGCACACATACGAAAATGGCTACTTACGTTTCCGTTTCTCAAGGCATTGCAAAGAGCGTGACAAAAGTTTGCGTGCATCTTCTACTAGCCCGCGTCGAAGGTAATGTTCGCAGAACAATGTCCAAACCTTCGAACTTTGTCCAAACTTTTTGCATGTTCGCTTGTATTGTTCTTCCGCTTTCTGTCAAATGTTCAGGGCACGGGTTGCAACAGCAGTGCATTTCAGCGTACCTCATATTTTTGACTTTCATCAAAAATGGCTGCGAGGCGCAGATGAATCGTCTTGGAGTCATTATGTCGAACCGCGTCCTTAAAGACAATTTCTATAGTGGCATCTGTACCGTATACGTTCTCCAGATTAAGGAGTGCTATCCAGACGTTGAGCTTCTCCTGTTCCTCTCGGAAATGGATAGTTTGGATAGCGCGTTTGCCAATGGCTCGCGCCTTGTCGATCTCCGAGAGTTGCAGTTGGAAAGACATGTACTGAATCCAAAGATAAGAGGAATTAGGAGACCCTAGAAGCATTCGTTCGAAGTCAGCGCTCGAATCAGGCAGCTTCATCTGCATATCCGCGGTGACATCCATCTCTATTTCCTTGCGCCTTTTCCGCTTCTTTTTCTCTGCTACACTTTCTTCGCCGTCGCTTTGATCCGAAGATTCTGCTTGTGGTCCGGGCTCCTCATTGGGTCCTGTGTCGTTCACAAACCACTGGAAGCCGTCAATCTTGAGGGAGGGAGCATCCGTATCCTGACGCCTCCGTGATCTTGGGGAATTGATGGGGCCAGGCGGCACAGCATCAACTTCTATGGTAATGTCGTCTTCGTCACCATTGTCATCCCCGTCGCCAACTCTGAATGGCCCCTTTTCGTCCGAACCAGAATCATAAGATTGTTCTTCATCAGAGCCACTTTCACCGAACGCGCCGTATGTCATAGCATCGTTCGCGACACCAATTTCGTTATCATGGGGGTGCTCAGAATTTGATGCTACCTCATCCTCGTCGCCAGTAAAGTAAGAAGGCTTTAACCCCAACGAGAGCTGTTTCTTCTCGGGATCGCGGGAAATAATGAAAGCTCGCACGCGATCACCTACATGAAACATCCGGAGGGCGATCGTGACATCCGCGTCCTTGTTATCCGAGATCTGACGGAAGGTTAGCAGGGATGGTGAAACGGCAAAATGGTAACTTGCCTGAGATTTGTGGCATAGACCACTAATCTTTGAGCCCTCAATCTCAATGAAGATGCCATATTGTTCGATGCGCTTGACTCGACCGACAACCTTCTGACCTTCTCGAAGATCGCTGAAAGTCAGTAAGTTGGATGGCGCGCGTGTCAGGTCACCCGAACGGAAAGTCATCTCGACCTTCTTACTTGCAGCATCAACGCTAGCACGTCGTCAGCAAGTTCGAATCGACATCCCGACAGCCTCACACACTTCAAGATCCGACCCCTGACTAATTGATTCACAACGAATCGACCTTTCCACTCCTTTATGTACTGTGAACTGTTTTCAGTACTTGAACCGTTGCGAAATAAATCAAGTCATACTTCATTAAAGAGCTCCCTGATCTGAACCCGAGCATCGATCCCTCTCCCAAGCATCACAAATAACCCATGTTCTGCGATACTCTTGATGAAACCCCTGACAGTGTCTCCAACCTTGAGATCGTCGATGGTGTTTATTTCACGGTCCACTGGCTGTTTAGCATCATTTGATGAGAGTCTCGAGGCGCGCGTGGAAAGGAATAGGTGATTGCTCGATTTGTCAATACCCACCACCGCAGCTCTCAGGATAGAGTCTACGGCAGGGAAAGGATTTCCGGTTTCGTAGTCGTCCGAGGAGTCGGTGGGGTGTAGAGATCCGGAGATCCGGGTGGTGAGTTTGATGTGAGCGCCGTAACGTCCATATCTGGTCACTCGTCCACCAACGGTCTGACCAATGGTGACGTTGTCCATAGATAGCGTAGTTTTCTTCAGTCGAGCACTTTTCGAATGCCCAGTGACCACAACGAAACCTTTCTCGGGGTTGCGAGATACTACGACCAATGAGGCAATAGAAGCACCCGGTTTCAAAGACGTCTTGAGCTCTGGCAAGGTCGTGTTCCAGTGGCGTGCCAAGCTCGAGAATGAGATAAGCCCACGGACACCGGATGACTTCAGGGAAAGGACGATATTTAACTTGTGCAGCTGAGTAACGACACCCTCGACCATGTCTCCTACGAGAATACTAGATATGTCCACCACACTTGTAGTGAACGAGGATGTGGCTTGCCGAATGCTGGCCACAATTCGTTCTGCTTCCGGGTGCACCGAGATGATGCGCACTTTGATCACTTTTCCAGGTGCATACACATCGGTGAGCTTTGCACCGGTTTCGCTAGGGAAAGATTATTCGGTGACTCTACCGCCGCAAAAGATCATACCTAGCCTCGCGTGCGGGCACTACAGCCTTCAAATTGTTAAAGAACTCGACCATGAGGTGCTTGTCCGTGACCCGGAAAATGACCGCGTGAGTGAGAAGCCCAACCTTGGCGTCAGAAAAGGAGGTCAAGATGGGAGACGAGGTGTCCAAGAGTGTTTTTTTAGCAGTCAACACAATGCGATTCCGCTCTGGATTGACTGTGAGCACCTTGGTTGGAGTCGATGAGTATACAGGAAAAGTGATGACGCTGGCATCACATACACGACAATTTATGCTTCCTCCCACCTTGAACTTCTTCGAAGGATGTTTGAGGGGTATATCGGCATAGTGTGCAGGCCAAATCACTCCGTCCACGTTCCCAGATATAGACACAAAGAGCGCAGAATCCGTCAATTGCTTGACCATCCCCTTCAATATCTCACCAACTTGCACTTGACCAGCTTGTAGAAACCTTTGTTCTAAGACAGATGATCGCAGAGAGAGCTGTAAAATCCCGTCGAACGGATGATAGCCAATTACGCGTGCCTTGTGGAAAGTGTTTACCCTCCATGGTCCGGATGACACCGACAGTGTAGGGATGTGTTCGTCAGAGACATGTGAAATCTAGATGTCATCAGTCAGGATGAAAGTCCTGGAGACCGGAATGCTCACATGAACAAAACCCTCTTGGTTGGGTTGTATCTCCACAAGCAGCCCCCTCTCTGTTTCCACTCGCCGCACCTTTACCGAATCCAGGACAGTACCTATAGGGAAAGCGGCGCATAAAGGCCGGTCCTCAGATGTACTTTTGGGTTGAAGTCCGATATGGTGTTCTGCAAGTGTGACAACGAACCGCGGTGGAGTTGTTCCTGGGAGATCGTGCAACACCCTTGCTTTTACTTTCTGCCCTACTTTGAGTGATTTGTGTGTGTTTGGCAAATGAAACTCGTCAGCCGTTGCATCAAAGAAACCCAGCATTTGCAAAGTTAGGCCATCCGGAACCACAACAGTGACCAGAGATTGAACCAGTGACCCCGGCAACACGGATGAAACATTGGTCACTTCGGATATCTGAAGACGATTCAGCTCGGTCAATGGTACGGTTAATAACAAGCTTTTACCGAGGATGAGACGAGTATTTCGGGATCGTTGGTGAGAGTGCAAGTACGACCATTCGACGACATTTTAATGACGGAAACATCTATGAGTGCTCCAACTTGTAGTCTTGACCCCTGTCCCTTGTGAGCTACTTTGAACGACAGGAACCCTGATATTCCAGATACGCCAAGATCGAGAATGTACCCATGGTCCTCGATACTTTGCACAGCCGCACTCAAGGACTATGACATACGGATAAGTGCCTCACTTGTTCCATCACTGAAAGAGACTCACATAGCCAGCTTTCAAATCGACTTTCCGCACACCCTTGTTGACCTTTTCTGGGAAGAGACTAAGCTCAACCTTTCGACTAGCTTTGATGGCGTCATCACGAACGCGTCCAAGTCCAGCTGTATCAGTTGTACCCGGTGTACATGCGCTTGTTACAACAGCACGAACATATTGCCCAACGCAAAACAAGTCAGTCAAGTCTGGAATTTGGGTAGAACACTCTGATTTATCATCATCAAGTTCTCCATCTTCAACGTCTTTCGTGGACTCAAGTCGCTCGGTGAGCTGAGACGTGATTTGAGTAATTGGAACGTGACCGAGGAGTTGGTTAGGTAGCGAGACCACGATGGCGAGAGGCTGTATCGACATCACTTGGCCAAGTACCCTCATCCCTGGAATGAGACGCTACACGAGATTGGCATCAATAGCGAAAAATCGATTCAAACTTTACCTTGTAATTCAGGTGCTCGATACGGACAGCATCTTTTTTCTCCATCTCAACCCCTGTAGCTCTGCCCTTGACATCAGACTTGCGCCGTTTACGCTTGACATGGGCTTGCTTTGTAGACTAGGAGACATAAGTTTAATCTTTTACAACAATCGGGTGACTCACAGCAAATAGTTCCTGGTCCGCTTCCTTGACTGCCTCTGCTCGAATAGTTTTGACCTCAAGTGGTGTCAGAGAGGTTCCCCCTCCACGCGGAAAGTCAATCTCCTCCAACGTCATTGCAGATGTAGAGGGAACAGAATCCCCTTTGTGGGTCTTCTTCTCTGGCTTTTCCGATGATAACTTGGTCTTCTTCGATTTTTCGACGACAACGCTATCATCGAGACGACGTTTGTGTCCCGCCATACTGATTCGGAGCTGCGTGAAATCCGGCGAGGAGGTCCACGAACCAAGCTGAAAAGAAGAGATTTCTTTGGAGTGAATCTTCCCGACGACTCTAAGACGTCGGCCGCTATGTCCGCTGGTTACTGGCCTGATGACAGACGTGACTCGAGCCTGTATGTAAAATTTGGCAGCTGCAGGAGTCGCATCCGAATCAGGCAACTGACTAAGATTCTGGGTGCTGTGTCCTCTCGTTCGTTTGACCACCAACGAACAAAAGACCCCAAGCAAAACATACGACAATGGGTACGATTTTGTGTCATCCGTCGTAGCAATAGCTGACTCGCACTCTCTTCTAGATTATCAGGTTCGTTCATACGCACTAGCACGCTCCTCGTCATTTACATTTCATGTAGAATCGTGTGGGTTCCAAGTTTGGGGGCGGAGGCGTCGCAGGCGCATCGGAAACCAACGTCGACAGAAGGGAGCGCCTTAGAAAGCTTGCGCTGGAAACAATTGACCTTGCAAAGGTACGTATACCCCTTTCTTTCATTGCATACGTCTTTAATCTCTCGCAGGATCCCTACATTCTACGCAACCATCTTGGATCCCTCGAATGTCGACTGTGTTTGACGCTCCATACGAATGAAGGATCGTATCTCGCACACACGCAAGGGAAAAAGCACCAAACAAATCTCGCTAGACGTGCTGCGCGGGATGCGAAGGAGACCCAGTTGATGGTAGCCCCAGCCCAGTCCAATGTACAGCGAAAAGTTTTCCTCAAAATAGGTCGACCGGGTTACCGAGTGACGAAAGTCCGTGACAGGGACACTGGAAAGGAAGGTATGATGGTGCAAGTGCATCTTCCCCAGATTAAATCAGGTGTCATCCCCCGACGGCGGTTCATGAGTGCTTGGGAACAAAAGCGGGAGCCACCAAACAAGGCATACCAATATTTGATTGTACGTCCCTCTGAAAAAAAATAGGATGCGGGAGGTCTGACATGTTATTAAAAGGTCGCTGCTGAGCCATACGAAACAATTGCTTTTCGTATCCCAGCGAGGGAGATAGAAGATGAATCTGATGATGCTGGATATTGGAATTGGTCACATTGGGATCCCGACACGAAGCAGTACACCTTCCAGTTCATGTTCCGCATGTCTTATTGATCGTTCCTTGATAAAATTTGCGACGAACAATCATCTTTTCCCTTTTCACTCGGGCGAGCCTTACCGATTAGGTACCTCTGTCGAAATTGTTGCCCACGCAAGTTTCACCATTCACGTTCCGTCGGGATGTATAATAAGGACGAGCATGGTCTATTTATCAACCCACCGGAGAATTATGTCAGGATAAAGGATCCTCCGATATGGATCAGTTAAGTAACGCCGCTTGAATGATTCACTCCATCCTACAAGCATAAACAATATCGATGCCACAGGTGGGAGTATCATACAGTCAACGACGATACTCAGGCCTACTGAAATAACATGGCTCGGATCCTCCAGGCGGTGATAGAGAGGGCTGCACGACAGCTCGCCGCATCCTGGGGGGTGCTTGTTCATTCTGACAACTCTAAACAGGACGTTATTTGGGGTGTTCCTGTCCCGTCGGCGTGCTTTCTGGCATTTGGCAGATGCCTTCGTGCTTCAAGTCTTGCGGTAAACTAATTTAGCAGCCAAGCGAACAATGATAGTTTACGTATGACATGTCGAATCGTCCACGGCCGCCTGGTGACAACCGCCACAGAAATATTGAGCACCTCACAGGATCCACGCAAGCAAACCTGCATCTGTGCTTTATCTATCAAGTTTTATGCGTATTTGGAAAGATATTCCCTTATGATTCACTCCAAGATGGCGGTGTCCTCGAAGACCAACGATGACGGCTAATTTTGATACATCCTATCAATCTCCCCGAATTACGGTGCTGGTTCGCAACTAAATAAACATGAGAGCAAAATTATCATGATAGAGAGGGAATTGCGAATACGAAATTACTCTGTGAAATAAGAAACATGGGATGAGTAAGATGAACGTCGTCTGAACATGATCTCCGCCGTCTGGTTGGGTGAACAGTTCATCTGGAACCATTGGTCTGGAGGCCGTACTCCGTCCTTCAGCTTCATGTCATAATTTAGCACCAAGTGGGCTATCGTCGCAGTCATCATAGTGGAGACAAAAAAACGCCCAGGGCTGTGCGAGATCATGATTCGTGGAATTCAGACATGAAATGCCAACACGAGGTGGTTTGTGGACGTACCAGGCCCGATTTCCGTGTCCAAACACCAAGTATAGCCGATTGGTAGATGCAAGCCTAGGTTTCTGCAACGACTCCTCTCCCGCATCCTGCCCTATTAGGAAGCGGAATGCATCAAGTTCAGATGCATTTTCATAATAGCGATCATCAAGATGCATAGGCACGGAGGCCACAGCCAGGTGAGTGCCAGAAGGTATTGTTGTCCCATCAGAAAACGTGATATCTTCCATAGCTTTGCGAATGATGGGGACTAGTGCAAATGTCAATGCCTTGGATATGATGATGTAGAAAATTAACCCACAAAGACTCGTGCCACTAACTCTCTGGGACTCCCTCAAGAAACTCTCCGTTTTCACCAACATCCCCATCGAATCCTTCGTCCACCCATATTGCTCAGTAATCTCTCGAACTTCATCGCGTAATGGTTCCATGTATTGTGGATGTGATGTGAGATTGAACAGGGCGTGGGTGAGAGTCTACGTCAGAATGTTAATATCGTTCTCTTTCAAGGGACGATACAGACCTGAGCCGAAGTATGCAAGGATGCGAAGTTTAATACGAGTATACGTAAGCAGATACTGCGTAAATTCCTATCCTCAGGCTTGGACACCTGAAGAAGCCAGGTGATCACATCATCCTAGGGTTGAGGCGTGAGCTCGAATACGGATGTGAAAGTAGCAAGGCGGACCGGAAGGCCAGGAGACTCGTTGTCAGGGTTATTGTTGTATCGCTTTAACCGTTCCTCTACAATGGGCTGCAGTAAAGCCATGCAATGTTTCAGGCTGGTGGGCGTATTGGTTAACATGCGACCGATGATTCTGCAATCCAAATAATCCAAATCGTCGCACTATCAGTGGTAACGGATGTGCTCACGGATGCATCAGCTTTGGAAAGAAGTTTACCAGACTAGCTCGAAGAACTATTTGCAGAGCGAATTTTGACTGGACATCGGCAAATTCGGGAGATTGACCTAGAGACGGAGCTGACTGACCACTTTGCGGCGGCAGAAAGCGCGACTTACAAGTGGGTAGTCCTACAAAAACACGGTTGCTTATACGGCATGTCGCTTTCATCACCGCGGAATATGCGGGGACGCTCACCCAGCCTATGAGATTACAGTCGGACCTGATTCGCAAGAATGTCAGGAGGTGATGCGCACCGAATTCACTAGGAGGAAGGATTTCGTCGAATGTCTGACATATTTCATGGTGGATGTCGGGAAAGAGATTACCGAGCTTGCGTTTGAGCTGGCCATGAATGACGGTGACGTGGTAAGGATGTGTCTGTGCTTCGAGGCCAAAGGTGTATTTGACTTGAAGAATCTGAGTGTTGTTGTTGTTACGTACGTGGAAATCGATGGAATCAATGGAAAAAAAAGGCAATACACACGTCTCTCATTGCGTGATCGAAGGACAGCTTGTCGTCAGGAATTTTGCGGAGCTCCTCTACGAGTCCCGGGCCAGTCAGCACGACCATCCAGCGATCCATCATTGGTACTCTAAAGAATCTGTCTTTGTGCTGGCTTCGAGGTGAGCCTACTAGACGGGAGATTTTTAGTGGAGAAGACAAACCAGGTCATAGCCTTGCTGGACCATGGATCTCGCATGGAGAACAAACTTTGCGGCGCCATAGTAAGACAAAAGGGGACCTGACGGTCCGACAGCAGGGATATCATCGAGCTGCAGGAAGGGTTGGACATGGAGAGTACGCATGGCAACGATGAGAGTTGAGCATGCCTTGGATGGCCATCGAATGCACTCGATGGCAATGGCGGATACAAGAGCGACGGCCAAACCACATAGCAGAAGGCCAGCACTGTCCATGGGCGGAACGTCGGGGGCAGAGGGAGGCGGAGGGCATTTCGGGCAAGTGCGCGTGAGGGAGGTATTTATGTCGGGCAAAGCGGTGAAATGGAATTAGAGTTAGAACGCTCTTACCGGCTAGATTAGATTCATGAGCCCGAGCTGTGGCGCGGAGTAGATTTTCCGCCCAGCTTTACTTGGATCTCTGACAATTCACAGCGAGCGAGAGCACATGGTAAGCGGTCGCAGTTGACCACTCGGCGCTTCGTCATGTCAACCACCAACTGGCAACAACCTCCATGGAAATTCAGTCAAATTTAGAGCTCCATCGGATAGTCGCCTTTGGGAAGGAAATGAGATACAAACATCACCCCCATCAAAAGTCATGTACCCAAGGCATCTCCGCGTTTCTGGCCTTTTCAGGCGTCGAACCTCCGCATGAAATGAACGGACTCAACGGCCCATGCGACAAATTGGTACGTATTTGGGCCACAATAACCTCATATGTAGATCGCTGGGCAGCAGGCCGCCAGATTCTCGCGTAATCGCGGAAGTGAACACATCTCGACTGGGTTCCGCAGAACGTCTGTGGGAGAATACTCATCAAGGAAAACAAGATTATCATACGAGCATGAAAATGTTGAAACAGTTTCATTACAAACTCTGGAGTCCTCTAAATTTGGGATCGAAGCTCTCCAATGCAGCAGAAATATGAAAGGCACTGTTCGCACTAGCGTGTGATCGTAATAATTGAGTATAGGATGGCAAATCGTGTCCGTGTACAAGCGTCCAGCGCCATAGAGTATCTGTGAGGTTAAACTACAAAATGTGGTTGGGGTTTGATAACTGCAGTCCTTAAATATGACGCTAGCGACAAAATAGTAGTTGGAATAGAAGACCGACCAAACGAGTAAGCCAAGCCATTTCCGCTCCAAAAAAAACACCTAGATGATATCAGGGGGGCGAAAGGAGGACGAAACTCAGATATCGTTCTTCCGTTTACTCAGCCTTCGCCGACGTGTCCTTTCTTTGGTTCCTTCAGCCTCGTTTGCCGCCTTCGTTGGAGAATCTCCCATTATCGGCACAGGGTCGTCCTGAAACATGGGTACATGGTCCGGTATCGGCGTTTTTGCTGGAAAGGCGGACGACCTCTTCCGTAGGAGTCTTGAATTTTGAGTATACATGGCAGGCGGCCCGTTAAAATGAGCACCCTCTAAAGCATGATCGTCCGGATATCCATCCTGCCAAGCTGCAGCTTCGACTAGAGGCAATTTGTGCTGCAGCTGCAGTGGTAGAGGCTGAAGTGGGGCTGGCATCACAAGACGTTTCGGAAGGTGACGTATTCGTGGGGGGTCTAAAGGTTTGTTGTGTATGGTGGAAGCGGATTGCGAGGTGATGCTGTTGAGTTGATCAGAACCGTCCAACGAGTGTACACTTTTATGTCGGGGACGACGAGGTGGCAGGGCAGGTACTGCGTTCTCCATGGACTGTGTTGTCCGTGGGGTGGCATTGAAGGGTGGTTGTGGTATACATTGCGGTGATCGTGGAGGACCTGAGCTTTGGAAGCTAGATTCGTATCGGGGTGGAGGAAAGACGGTCGTTTCAGTTTGACGTGGGACGTAGGGCGTGACATCCCGATCGCGGTTGAGCGGGAGGGTATTGGGTATGTCAGGCGTGTTGTCTCCAAAATAGTGTTCCCGAGGGGGATGTAGGGATGGTGGTGGTCTGTTCTGGAAGCCATCGAGAAATTCCAGGGACGAGGAGTCGTCAGGGGAACGCGTCCGGGTGCTTGGTAGTGATGATCTTCGGGAGTGGTCAGGTCGGGCTGCCATTGTGTTTGGCTGAGGGTGGAACTGACTTGGAACGGGAAGTATGCTTGAAGTGTGAGAACTATAGATGGAGTTTTGTTGAAGGATCTGGCCGGGTTCAAGGTTTAATGATAATTCCGTGTCACCGTGGGCAGATGGCACCCTGAAAGCAGACTACACACGGCGGGTGTCAAGACACGATGACTCGCATGATAGATTGTTGAACTTACTCGGTGTTGACCGGGGCGGAGAAGACGAGGGTGCAACTTGGGGAATATTATGAGCAAGATGGACAAATGCGAGCAGGCACCTGACACACCTCGGTCTGCTTTGAGTGATGAGTATTGCCTCCGCGAGGGACTGTGTCTCTGTATCTCTGGGGTGGGGAGGGGTGTGCAAGGTTGCTACCGATTGCTTCGTATGGTCCGTCATGATGGTAGCTAGCTCCAGATGGGTCCGTCTCGTCTAACTCGTCGATGCGATCCAGATTGTGATGACTGGTGAGCCGACGGACGAGAGCTTTCATCCTTCCTTTGCGGGGAATTCTGGTGCTCTGCAACGTGACTGGTTTCAGACTGTCACTCGCTAGGGTGTCGGTACTGTCCGATTTTGGTAGGATTTCTGGCACGGGGAGGGAGTGGCGTCGTAGAGGTTTGGGTTGTGTGGGACGGGGTGAAACGGAGCTTGAGGGAGAGAGAGATGAAACCGGAGAAGGAGATCCACGGGAGTGAGTGGGAGATTGGGAGGGGGAGGCAGAGATGAGGGTGTCGGAATCGGACTCGGAGGGGGACGGCTGGGTGCTCGGGGGTGGTGGGGACGTGGAGGGGATGGCTTTGTAAGAGGCGGCATTCGCGAGAGGAAAGTGGGGGTGAGAGCGGGGGTCGGGAGAGAAGGCGGGATCGTCGAGTATGGCGCGGGGGAGAGGGACCTTGAACCGTGGCGTCGCCGTCTCGTGTTCTGGCGGTGGTCGATAAAAGACGGCCCAGGTCATGATCAGTGTAAGAAGACAACCTTGGGCGGTCGCTCCCACCTCAGCGCCTCATGTCTCACCCTCTCGCCCTCGTTCGCGCCGAGATAAAGGCTTGGGAACGCGACTTTACCTCCACACACGGCAGAGACCCCTCCCTGCGGGACATCCGAGACCACCCAGCCATCGGTGCGCCAGCTGTCTGACCCGTCCGTGCTCACTCTCATCCCACCCCCGTCCAGCCGAGAAATACAAGCTCTACAAGAAGCTCTCCAAAGCGGCTGCCAACCCCGCCACCCCTCCCCGTTCACGCTCTCGTCTTCCCGTACCAAAACCCCGTACAGCCGACTCCGTCCCTCCTCTCTCTGGATTTAACCCCTTCTCCCCCGTCAAGAAAACCCCAAAACACAATCACACCGTGCCACGACCCTCCCCGCATCCAAACCCATTCACAACTCCCGCAAAGAATAGCTCGAAACCTCCCGACCCCTTCCCATCGATCTCGCCACCCCACCAGAACGCTACCGCGTCTTCTTCTCTTGGTCACCCCGCATCCACATCTGCGATCTCTCGTGCTCGCAAGCGTTTGCGTGGAGAGCCGGTCTCGCCCTCTCCGAACAAGCCAAAGCGCCAGCGCATCCACTCGCAGGCTCCCCCACCCATCCCGAAATTAGATCAAGACTCCTCAAATAGCGAGCACGAACCCGACCAAGAATTACCACAATGCAACTTTACCTCCTCTTTCGTCGCCGATTCACCCGTAAAGGCTCCTGCAGGTGGCAAGTCGTTCAAACTATTATTTGACGACGCCCTTCCAGCCCTCTCCGTAGCCAAGAAACCCATCGGCTCATCCCTCGCACACCCCGACCCTCCGGACCCAGGCTTTTCACAGCGACCTTCTGTAGATCCCTTTGTTCCCACATCCCTCAAGCTTCACGACCTCAAGTCAAAGGACGTTGCTTCCGGGCCGGAACGTCGAGTCAACCGCATCCAGGGCGGGATCTCCGCCCAGATTTTTCTCACCAAAGACCACTTACCCGCACCATCGCACAAGCACACCTTCAAAACGGCAGTCTCTGAGCTTTCCCAACCAAGAACCTCCATCAAACGTGCCCTGGATGATGATGATCTCGTGCGTGAGCGCACGGAACTCAGCATTCCACTACAGTCACAGTATCCCTTGGTCCCGCCATCTCCCTCTCCGCAGGACTCAATCAATCGGAACACTGGCAAAGGAAAGGCGAAATCCACCGCTAGTCGGAAAAAGCCAAGAGTTGAGGATGAAGAGAGTGATGAAGATGTAGACAGACCGGACGACATCACACTCAAAATAGCGACCATCAGTCTGGATCGGGGCAACCACTCGCATCGACACGCAGACGACCTCGGTTGGGATCCATTACTACATCTTGGAACCCGCAACCACGATCCAGCCGTCAAGGAGCAGATTGATGCAAATCATCACGCGTCAGGCACGTTCAGTGTGGACTTGCCTGATAAATTCCGCCGCGTGCTTGCAATTTCACCATCGCGATCCCAGAATGTCACAGAAGAACGTGTCGTCCGTGGGCTACTGTATGGTGATCGTGTCGGGCACTATGATCCCACCAGAGGGGGGGACATATGGGATGCCGGCGAAACGGACGAAGGCGCCCAAGGGGACATAGAGACCGAGGACGATTGGGAAGGTGAACCCGTACCCTGGGAAGTTGGGGAACTGTAACTTCGCGCATTGTATGTGCTTATGTTAGGCTGTTGTGCTTTCACTTTGCAGTGCTTTCATATCAATGGTTTCACGCCGTTTTGCTTGCCACGAAATGCAGGACTTAACCATGCGTGCCTTCCACGTGCCCCTAGTCAGCACCCTTTGTCGGAGGGTGCAGCTCGTCAAATCTAAGGCTGTACGCACTGCTTAGGGACGCTTCGGTGAGTGGATATGTAAGATACGCACCACTGACGGTCCGATAGTCGTTGCGCATGAGTCTGAACGTGCTTCGCTCGCTTCGATTATACACCGTCGGGCCACGCCCCTTATGCATGTGGTCGGACCTCCGTGTCTCAAGCACGGAGCGTGGCTTGCGTGTTCAAATGGTTCATTCCCCACACAATTGGTCAATGTCGCCAGCCCGCATCCACAAGTCAGTGACGAGAACAGCCTGGAAGAGTGCGTAGCGTGAACGCAGCGGAGGGTGCAACTCACCTATTTAACCTCCTGATCCCTGCTTCCAATCCCTTGTTCTCTGACACCTTAGACCCCATATTCTTCGACCGTAGCAACCTGAAGAGTAATCTTAGCTTCTAATCGTCTTACCACCGCTACTCCGTCTACGACCAGACATGTTCCCTGCTCTATTTCGCGACCCCGATGCCGCGAAGAGGCTCCTTGATACCATCATAGAGTCACCTAATGGACGCCGCTCCATGTCTCGACTGGCGCGCACCTGCAAGGCAATGTGCGAGCCCGCGCTGGATGTGCTCTGGAGAGAGCTCGACTCACTTCTGCCGCTCATCTCGTTGTTCCCCGGCAACATCATGAAGAGAGCCCGCCGTCCAGGGCTCGGTTTGGTTGGTCTTGACCGCTCCTATTCTACATATCACTGACCGACCATAATACAGGCTAAGGTGCCAAACGCCGAGGACTGGGACAGAGTCCTCGCATATGGCGAACGTGTCCGCCGCGTTGCATACATCGAGTCATCTCCGAGCGTCTCACCTTCGGTCTTTGCCATCATCGCAGAAAATCGCCCTGTACCCTACATCTTGCCTCACTTGAAGACATTGATATGGAGGGTAGACACTGCGGCCGGTTTGGAGCGTTCCACTCTTTTCTTGAACCCCGAGTTGCAGAGCTTGATCTTGGAAGTTGGCACTAGGATTCCGCAGCTTGGCGCCTATCTCGTGAACGTTTGCAGCCAGACCCAGCTCACTGCCCTCTCATTCACCTCCCCCACCAGCCTTCCTGAAACATTCACGGATCTCGTACGCTCCCAGAACACGCTCGAGAAACTAGCTTTGGTTGCACCCGGTGCTTTATCGTCGCAGGTTGGGCAGTGGGCTGCTTCTTTGCCTGCGCTTCATACTCTCGAACTGGACCTCACCGGAAGATCAATCATTGCCGTGGAGGGTTTCTTCGATGATATCGTCTCCTCCGGAGCGGCAACTCCCAGTGAGGCATCATCCGACAGTGGAGTGTTCTCTGGTGACGAGATAGACTTCACGGAGATTAAGAAGTCGTCACTTCGCCTCACAGGTGACTTGCACTCGGGCGGTGTGTTCACGGATCTTCGGAGCCTTCAACTGACTGGCGAAGTTGCCAACATTGCCGTGTTCTTAAAGCACATCACGAGCGAGCTCACCAGCCTCGAGCTTGTCATTGAAGATCCTCCTGACATAGCTGACTGGCAAGACCTCTCAGTTCTGATATGTGAGCGGTTTAGCCGGACGCTCCTTTCTCTGCGGATCGGTGCAACCGGTGCATCTCGATTTACGGAACTTGTTCGAGCGACGTCTCGTGCAGCTGCAGACCAACCCTCTCGCCACCTCCCACTCCAATATCTCTCCTCTCTCCCTACCCTCATCCGTCTCGAAATAGACCTTCCGGAGTCGACGCTCTTCTTCAATGAAGACTTGCGTTACATCGCCAAAGCATGCCCCAGCATCGAGACCCTACGGTTGTGCCCCATGGCCCGATTTTCGGGCACATCGGGCCCAAATCTCACTATGGAAGGCATTGCGAGTCTCACGCAAAGCTGTATGCGGCTGCAGAACCTTGCACTCGTGCTAGACGCGCGCCCGGGATCCTCGGAAACGTTGTCCGCCCTCGAGGTTTCCTCGAGGTCGCTTCTTCGCCTCCACGTGGGTCACTCCATCGTCAACGACCCTCTTCACACCACCATTCTTCTCAGTCACCTTGCACCACACCTCGAATCTCTGAAATGGTTCCACGAGAAGAATCGTCCAGGTTATGTGGAAGCCAATGCTCAGGGGTGGCAGAAGGTATCAGATTGGTTGCCCGATCTCCAGGGCCTGCGTCTCATGGAAAGGGCCAAGGCTCTTGGACGAGAGGCTAAAAGATCCACGAAGGAGCAAAGCGTTGATGCCACCATCAAAAAGACCTACGTTAACAAGTTTGCTCACGTCAGACCCAAGACCGTCGAGCAAGGAATTCAGTCGGCGCCTTCCCTCGTCGATCGGATGGTTCAGATCAAACCCGATCTACTTTCTGTCTTTGTAGATGCGACGCCGACGTGCGTCGAGGCTGCGGTTGATGCAACACCCGAAGTTGCTCACCAGTCTATTGGCGCCGGACCCGTGATGGCTGATGCCGAGGTCGACGCTACTCCACCCCCAGATACCAAATCCATGGAAACCTCCTTCGACGACACTGCGCACCTCTTCCCAAAATATGGTGATATCCATGCAATCCCTACTGTGCTCCCTGCTATCTTGACTGGGCTGCTCGCCCTTGCGTGTCGTGTTTTCCTTACCTACCCTCTCACACTACCTATGCATATGCTCGACAAATCGCTTTCTATGCTCCATGCTCCAAAAAAGAATGGTGATGAGCCATCCAATGAAAAACCCGAGCTCCAAGGAACTCAGCGCAACTCTGCTCCTTCGACGGTTGAGCTCTTGGACCATGACATCCCTCCTGTTTGTCTATGAATTCTCCTTCTGCGACGGACGTTTTTACTCATATAGTACACGGGTGCTGGCGCTTGTTGTAGGGTTATTATCATGAATACTATTCTAGCGCAGATTGGACAGGACGAGGCTCGATTGAACGCGTTGAGACTATGACTACGACAGGCGCTGGCGTGGCCGCGTCGAAAGACCAAGAGGTAGAGTGCAACACCGGACAGGGGCTTTCCAAAGAAGGGAAGATTAAGTGTGTGGAACAAACAACGCCAAATATCTTTGCGACGCGTCACTTCACGCTGAATGTCAACCAGCCATATTCGCGATCACACTATCATCTAGCAATGGCCGAAGTAAAGAAACAAGAAAGAGACTTTACTCCAGAGGTGAATGCATTGCTACCGGAAACCCAAATACTCTCCAAGGTGCGCAATTTGGTTCGATCCCCGCGACTGTAACTCAACCGCTCCACCGCCAGTCTGGCAAGATTTCAGAGGCTCTGGATAAGCTTTTTGCCTTAGAAAAGCAAACTAGAAACGTACGTTTACGATACCTTGAGATTTAGTTGTCTCACCAATGACATAGGCCTCTGACCTATCTTCAACCACGCGTCTTGCGAAAGCTGCGCTAGAGCAATGCTATAAGGCGCAGGAGTATGTCCAGCTCAACGCTACCATCAGTCTATTGAGCAAGAAACACGGGCAGCTCAAGGGCGTTGTGCAAGCCATGGTGGAGCAGGCCATGACGTGGCTCGCGGAAATCAGACAACGTGAAGGTGATACAAAGTGGCTGGAGCTGGTCGAGACATTGCGATCGGTCACCGAGGGTAAGGTAGGTTGACAGAATATTCCTCCCAGCTGCTGTCTGAATGGTGCGATTAGATTTTCCTCGAGACTCCTCGTGCGCGCGTAACTCTACTACTCTCACACTATCATGAAAGCCTATCGAAGCTGCCATCCGCAAAGGCGTCCACCATCAAGGAATCGCTGCAAACGGCTTCCGATCTACTCTCTGACCTCCAAGTGGAAACATACTCGTCGATGGAACGGAGAGAAAAGACTGAATTTATTCTGGAACAAATGCGGTTATTGATCGCACTTGCACGCCTGAAGGACGCTGAGGTTGCAGGCAAGGGCAAAAAGGAGGAGAAGAATGCAATTGGAGGAGGGGAGCCTGAGTGGGTTAAGGCGAGGGTTGGTGGTCGCAAGGTCAACGAGACATTCCTCAAAGCGAAGGAGAATGAGGTTTGTTGGAGTGTTCTATCCTGAATATCCATTTGGATCACTAGTTAATATTACTTAACCAGGATCTCAAGCTCAAATTCTACGATTTAATGATCCAGCAAGCATTACACCAAACGGCATACTTGGAAGTCGCGAAGCACTACGAGAAAGTATGGGACACACCGTCAATAAAAGACGATGAGAGTAAAAGCCGTGCGGTGAGCTCCTTGACATGGAATCTATTAATTAAATCCGTCTGATCCGATGAGTGTAGGCACTCGAACACATTGTTTATTACGTTGTTCTTGCCCCCCATAACAATGAACAGTCGGACATGTTGCATCATTGGTTTGTGAACCCCGCTCTGGAGAAACTTGAGTTGCACTAGTACGAAATTTTGCAGTGATATTTGAACAATGCTGAATTTCCTTCCAGTAACCTCGTCAAATCCTTTGTAACACGAGAGTTGATGAGGTGGCCGGGGATTGAATCGATTTATGGGCCTTTCCTGCGAACAACACCCGTATTCTCCAACGCTGCGCAGTGGGAAGACCTCCACACTCGTGTGATTGAACATGTGAGTATTTGCCCGCAACAATTGTAGACCCAAGCTGACTACGGTCCAGAATATCCGAGTCGTTTCTCAGTATTATACCCGAATTAGGTTGTCCCGCCTAACAACTCTCCTTGACCTTACAGCGCAACAAACAGAGGAGACACTTGCGCGGCTAGTTGTATCCAAAACCGTCTGGGCGCGGATAGATCGACCAGCAGGCATCGTGAATTTCACACCCAAGCGAAGCACTGAGGATGCAATGAATGAATGGAGCTCGGATATGCAGAGGCTACTGGGCCTTGTAGAGAAGACATGGATGGGAATGAACGCAGCCTTGGCTGCACAATCACGCGTCAAGGCATAGTTTAGACTTTGCTGTATTGCTAATATATGCACTCACTCAAGTCGAGAAGTGTGGAAAGGAATCAGTGTAAATACCCTGAGTTATCGACTTCCAAAGAGTTGTTCCTCTGATGGGGTTGGAGGTGGTTTGATCTGGTCGTCCATGAGGTGCGATGGTCGTACACCGTCCTTTTGACGTTTGAAATACTCTTGTCCCCGACTCCAAGTATTCCCCATGCCGCTATCGAGGTTGAGAATTGCACGCCAACGCTTGCGAGCGCGGAGAGCACTCTCATCGAGGGCCTTCTTGCGTTCGACGGACTTGTAAACCTTGTCCTCTTTCTCGAACGTCCGGTCAATCTCTGACGGGAATACGGTGCCATAAGACTCGGCTTCCATGCGAGCGAATGTGTTGGCAATGTCATACTCTGCGCGCAAGGTACGGAACTCTGCAACTGCACGGGTGTAAGCGACAGTGAGTGACACCTTGTGGTGTGTGTGGAGGTTGGCAGCGAAAAGCACTGCACTAGAGACGGGAATCAATGCAACGCAGAAGAGCGCCGAAAGCGTTGCTCACTCTTCTGTTGTTGGGTTCTTGGTTCGTTGGCTCAACCTCGTCCAGTCCTTTCCCCTCGTTGGGTGCTCTGGCTCGACCAGCTGACCCTCGACGATGGACACTGGTCTGAATGCCTCAAACGGATGGTCTCTGAAGAACTGGAGTCGAAGCCTGTCCTCCAGGTATTTGATGGTCAAGGGTTGCATCTTTGGGGATCGAAGACTCGAGGCGGTTGGCTTGCGAGAGAGATTTTCTGCCTCGAGGGCTTGGAATGGAGGGGCGCGAGAAGGGAGGGGAAGGGGGGGATACTGCAGGACTGCTTGGTACCACAGAGGCTCTTCGCGGATGTAGTTTGCCTGCATGAGGCGGGAGACCTGCTTGTGCACCTGCGACGCGATCCGGCGCACCATTTTCCAAGGGGAAGAGTTGCATAGTCGCCCGTGATCACCTTTGGAATAAATAAAATATTTATTTATTGTGGATATTAATTATTTCAGCCAACGACCATGGAGGAGGAAGAAACAGAACTGAGGAATCCCTTCCCCTCTCCCCCCTCCCACCATTCCAACTACACCGCACACAACCTCAGACTGCTCGAGTTGCTCAGAGCGCGCGTCAAAGACCAAGATGTCGATATCACTACCGTGAACCAGCACGACATATTGTCCGACCAGACCGATACCCCCCCGTGGCCCCTCACTCAACTGGAGAAGCCCAGGGTGGACTGGATTCTTGAAGAAGGAAATTACAGTGTCTTTGGTGATACGTGGTTTGTATGGCCCCTGCTTCCAAGTGGTAGCAACCTTTAACACGGTCTCCCAAGGTCAAGGAGACTATTCCCTCATTGGCTGAGCTAGGCGGACACCAGCTCTATCCAGCCGACCCGAGCACAGGCGAGTCGGATGCCCGACATCACATCACGCGTGCTCTCATCACCATATCACTAGATCGCCGTCCCGCACTTTTATCTATCCTCCGTTCCCTTCTGGTCACGTACTCCAATCTCACAGGTGCCATTCTCGACCCACCTCCGCCCCCAAATTCTACTGTCCCTCCGGAATGGCAACGACACGTAGAATGGATCACCGTGCTTGCCCAGAATTTAATGGCTGCAGCAAATGACTTGCGTCCCGTTCAGGTCGGTTCGTTCAGTGCACTCGTTGCAGAATATAAACGCAACATATAGGCAAGAGGAAATCTCGAAAGCATGATGCAGCGCCAGCTAGAGCTTCGTCGCGAGGAGACAGTCTCCATTCATACGTTCGATATATCTCTCGTCACAACTTGTCGTCCATTCTGACGTGACTGCTCGTTGCTAGTAAATGTGATGAACTCGAAGCACGGCTTTTAGAGCTACGTGCCACGGTTCTCGACGCTCCATCTCATCACACCACTTCCGACGCGAACCAGCAAGGACAGGTTGGTTCCGCTTCAAAAACATATACCCCAAAACATTCACTAGGCTTCCACCAGTCTACATCGCCGGTCGTGACCGTCGAAGACGTCTTGCGTTGGGCTGAACAACTAACTTGAAGTAACGACTGCGACGCAACCATGCTTTGGGATTAGATTCAACTTGGTAGATCACTGTTTCGCATATATTCTATGGTTACTGTATGAAACAGAGTGCTTGTTATGTCGAACTGATTCGGAGTGTCGGGGGTCCAGTAGCTCCTTTTCTCTCCAGTTTCCTTCCGTTCGGTTAGAGTCACTAGACAATGGCGACCAGACGAAGGATTGGGGTGCGCCTTGCCACGACAGAGGCTGCCAGACGTCAGCTCATGCAACCTGTCGTGTGCTGGGAGAAAATATGGGTTGCTCCAGAGAATACATCGTCGAATTCAACTATGAAGGTATATAAGTGGGTGAAGACAGACAAAAAACAGGTGGGTCCCCAGGTCTGCGAACTGATGCATAGAGCGACTCATAATCATGGACTTCCACAAGCAATTTAGTGATGATGAGGAAGAAGCCGATGAGCCTCTCGCCCCTCTCCCAGATGAACCCGAGGTTGTGGAGGGTGACGAAGACATGGATCAGGATGAACCAGCTGCATCTGTTGCGCCTGATGCCATTCACGACGCGACGGAAACCAATTTCGTGAACCAGGAAGTTCCTTCTGAACCACAGACGAAGCCATCTTCGCCCACACCCCCGGCCCTTTCCCTCCAGCAGACCGAACCCATCCTAACCGTCGATGAAGGGACAGACATCCTAGGTACATCGTTCAAAGCGTTGGATGCAGGTATAAACGTCGGGGTCGACGTGCATGAGAACGCTGACCAAGAGGAAGTCGGGGTGCTGGACATGAATGTTCTTGGTCCAGATAGTACGCCTTACGAGGGTGTGCATGACCTTGTCCAGCTGGATGGTGCGAACGGATTGCTCGGTGGATCGTTGATGGACGATGCCGGGGATCCATTTGCTCCATCTATGGAGCCTCAACCTTCGGATCAGGAAACAACAGGATAGCCCGTGTCTTAGAGAACATCCCTCCTCTTGATATTGGGTGATTGCATGTTGACTAGTACAGCTTGCAGAAAATGGAACTTTGATCTGTGTTTCGTCAGACCCCATGTTTGCTCTCGTCCTGCACCAGCTGAGTCTGTTGTTCCGTCCCCACTCTACCGGTCTGCCTGATGCTAGAATTCATCCCTCAGGCCTCAGGGTTGTTCTTCATCCCGTACCTGCTTGTATATGCAACTTGGGATTAATTGACCATAAGCGTTGCCATTCGCTGGCGACAAAGAACCTTAAATTGACGCCGCAATAAACATCACTCAACGTTTCAACTCCCGCCCTCCCAGGTTCAACCTTGGCTGCCATCTGTCCCAATCATGGCTGCTTCACCGCAAGCATTCATACTCTCACACCCAACTCCATTTTTCTCAGTAGGAGAACTTGCCCTCGCAACCTTGGCTTTGGGTCCCCTGCCAAATTTTGTTCCGCTAGTTCTCCTTCTCTCGGTATTGATGATCCACGGACAAAGGATTGCCCACCGTCAGACTCGAGGGCGGGAATTACTTTGCTCTTGGATCTTTATAACAGCAGGCTCTGCTGTTGCGCACTGGAGAGCAGTAACCACCGCACTTTCCAGCCCCACCGAGTCCTTGACTGCGGTCATTTTATTATCCGGAGCGACCTACTCAGTTGTAGTCATTTCCATCTACCTTAACATTCGCCTGAAGGGTCGGCTGAACATCGACTGGGCGCAGCTCACACTTTTCCCGGTGCTCTGGGCGACATGTTGGAGCATCACATCACACATATCTCCCGTCGGACGCTTACTGAACTGGTGGCCAGCCCCTGTTCCCTCGGCCTACAGCTGGACACTGTCCATCACTGGTCCAGTCGGAATCGATTGGATTGTCGCAGCATGGGCCGTGGTATGTTCTGAGCTTGTGGCTCAGTGGCTGATGGGTTTTGCGGAGTACGAATCATCGGACAGCAATCAATCGCTCCTATCTTCCAGGTCGAAAGGACTCCTATCACTTGTCGCGATACTCCTCGCCCTCACGATTCCCTCGTCTGTGCTCCAGAGCTTACCCTCTCGCGCCGATGTTGTTGATCACACACCGCTCACGGTCGGTTGTGTCTTACCCAATCCGATGGATGGAAGTCATCCCAGCCTGAAGGACTTTATAAGCGAATCAGCCAAGATGACTGCAGCAAATGTCATTCTTTGGCCAGAAAGCGCGGTCGTCTTTAACTCGGAGAGAGAGCGCGAGGATGCATTTGCGCAAATTCGAGGTCTTCCCATCCATGGTCTTGTTGGCGTAGCCTTTGATGAGTATGTCGTGGGGGATCCGGCGCACACGAGAAACGGATTTGCTCTCGTCTACAAGGGCCAAAATCCAGGTGATGAAGCAGTTCAGTATTACAAACGCAACCTTGTGCCGTGTGGGTAGCAATTCACTTTTCTGTCGGCTTTTTCTGCCCCTCTGACAATAAAAAAAAGTTACAGAATCATTTTCAAAGATACCATCGGTTGATCCCGCTCAAATCACTCGCTGGCAGCTGAAGAACCCTAATGGCATAACCAAGCCCGAGTGGGCTCCAGAGCCAAACCATACGCGACCCATTCTTGTGACCTCGTCTATATGTCTAGACTTTGCATCGCCGACCGTGTTCGCGGATTTGGACGCTCGGCCATCCCTCATCCTGGGCCCTGCTCGCACTTGGGA
This sequence comes from Neoboletus brunneissimus, assembly GCA_003316195.1. Lineage (NCBI taxonomy): Eukaryota > Fungi > Basidiomycota > Agaricomycetes > Boletales > Boletaceae > Neoboletus > Neoboletus brunneissimus. Next base: position 43,978 of record QFEL01009041.1, read on the forward strand.
TTCTACTATCGGGCTCGCCATGTGGGAGCAGGCGAAAGCCAGAGCAAACGAACTTGGCACCATGGTTTTGTGGTGCGACGGAGGCTCGACGGGGGTCAGTGGCGTAGGGGGTGGTGAAATTCACGAGCCCATGCAAATGGGTGGTGGCTCCTGGATGAGAACGATTGCGGTATCATATCCCTTCGACGAGAACCGTACGTTTTACGCCAGGGGGGGTGACTTCCTTGTGATCGTCTTCCTGGTGGCATTGATGGGTGGAGGTGTCGCCAACAACCTCCTGCTGACGTGGTCGAACCATGGAGGCTCGAGAGTGCTGAGTCTGCTGACGGAGGGGAGGATAGCTCTTCGCAGAGTTCCATTGATACGTCGCTTGATTTCCTCCTCAGCTGCCGACACTGATTTGCTGGGAGTGGACGAAGTTGGAGAACGACAGAGTTTACTTGGATAAGTGGGTTGGGTCTTCAAAGCTTCACCTTTGCTCTTCGCCATGGTGTAGTTTGTTTGCTAAATCCGTTCGCAAAATGATTTTTTGTGCCTTTACATAAACCATGTTCCATGTATATAGTATAATTGTACAATCTCGGCGATCAGTTCCAACCGTGCATGAGTACCAACCATGTATCTGGAGGGGGTGCTCTGGCAAGACTGAGGGTCATGACGACTCCGTTAATAAGAATACTCGCCTCTCTTCTGCTCCGAGCGCTTCGATGCATGCCCTTTTCATGATCACCTGTTCGGTCATGATAGCACCACTCGAGGGAAATTGTACAGATCTGATTTCCATTCCGTCTTATCCGCTCGGAGACGTTTGGCTGCATGTCCAGGCATTCAAGCTGGCCGCTCTAAGGCCGTTTATTCCAACTCGAGGGGTGTGTCCACCCGCGATGCCAAGTTGAATGCAAGCGAATAGGCTCATCGTCCCGACTGTCTGCAAAGGGCCGATAAGATGTATGTGGTGGGACCAGCCTCGAATATCACGACGGCGTGGTTTCCAGTGGTTAACTTGGGCTTGCACACTGAAGAAATTCCCTCGCCGCATCTGTCTCCTAACCACGAGGAGACAGCCGCAGTGTGCGCAGATCCCGGCCATTATTGGCAGCCGATAATGCTGCAAGGTAAGAAGATGAGATCTTACGAATTTAGCGGGGGATTCAATAGGGCGGAGGGTGTTTTTTGATCAGATGGGTGATGTTAAGCACGACGTGGACCTTCCTCGCTCTCGATATTCGTGTGTCACCATCGGGACTGTGGACGGACATCCTGGCTGGAGAGGGCGAGGCTGATGATGTGATTACATAATCGCACTGAAAGGGGGGGTGAGGTCGATCATAAATTCGAATGGCCTCGAGGGAGACGCACAGAAAGTAACGAATTCGTGGACACGAGGTGAGTGATAGGACTTTGCTACTACCCCTTTCATTACATCCAAGACTCCTGGCTGACACGCACAAGTCACGCTTTCCAGCCTCCCGTTTCGTTCAAAGGTCGCGCCTTGTCCATCACCTGTCTTCACAAGTCCGCATCTCGAGGACTTGGGAAGACACAACGTCGGCGCACAACTTCCTTCAGTCGAAGCTACCTCGCGGCCTTCGTGGCTCCCTGCGCAGCTCGACTCCATCCTTCGATCCTTCCCGCCTGTTGGCTCGTGCCTTCCCTCGCTCGACCAACTCCCGTCTCTTTGGAAAGAAGCAGTCTGCGCCTGCAAAGGAACAAGAGGCACCCCTGCCCGACGATACATCCGGCGACTTCGAGCTCATCGCCAGCGACGACGTCCCGCCGCATCCCACCACTGACTGTCTCCCAGCTTCTTCTCACGCTCCCGAGGATCACACTCCGTCTTCCCTCTGCGAGTCTTCAATAACCACACCACCCCAACCGTCACTCTCTCGCCCAAAGTCCACCCTTTTCCGTCTCAAGAATATATCCAAAGTATCCATCCATCTCTCTTCCTTCACAGACAGCAGGGCATCCTCATCCCGCACCCGCACTGCAACCAACGAATCTGACCTTTGCCTTGCGTTCCCGAAACCACCAACCCATATACCCACCCCCGAGACATCTGCTCCAGGTCCTTCCTTAACATCCGACACTCCTACGCACCTTCCTGAGTCCTTCACACTTGACGCACCGACATCCTCCTCCGCCAAGCACGATACGTCTTCAGGTGACTGCGCCGTGCTTGTAGATTCGGCCATTACCGAAGAAGAGCCCGATACAAACTTCGGGCCTGCAGTTCTAGTCGCGCCAGCTGGCCCCGCCAAACCTTCCTTGAAACCCGTGAAACGAAGACCCAGATTTGCTGGTTCTCTGAAGCGTTTCAAGTCTCTTTCACAAATCCTCCGTGATTCGTTTGTATCTCATCCTGTCGACGCTTCGTCCATTGACACTATCAGGAGTACGAAACGCCAGAATCACACGCGTGACCTTGATTCCAACTCTGCATCCACCAATCCAGCTAATTCTTTCATTCCTCCCGTACCTCTCGTACCAAAGCTTCCCGTTAACCCTCCCCATCTTCCTTCGCGATCTTTCACTGCCGGTGACATCGAGAGTGACATCTCGCCTCCTGCTTCTATATCCTCCTTACCCGAAGAATCTTCCCCTACTCCCATCCGTATTCCACAGCCACTCAGGAGGAAGCACTCGGCACCAGCGACACTTGGCCGGGACGTGTCTCCTGCAGCTCACTACCAATTCGTGAATCCGTCGGAACTCACTGCATCTCCATCTTCGTTGGTGAAGAGTTCTTTGGTAAACTCCTCCGCGAGATCGTCATTCCTGCCTCCATCTCCCTCTTGGCTTAGTCGGAACGTGTCCCATCTTGATTCGGCCGAGACATCGACAACCTTTCCTCCATCGCGTATTTCCGCTCTTAGTGTTTCAGATCACCTCAAGATCCCCGAGATTACGACATTCTATCCGTCTGCACTCTTCGCACCCGACTCGCCTTATCCACTACCCATTCCACCACCGTTCATCCCTGTTCCACCACCGCAGTTGCGTCAGCCAACGACCTCGCCTTCCAGACCAATCCTGCAGCCCTTGCTGACAAACGTCTACCCAGAAAGCCCAGAATCAGACACGGGGTCATTCGTAACATCACCCACGCCACTTGAGAGCACACTTTATTCTCCTACTTCCAGTACCACTCCTACTACTGCATTTGCTTCAGCACTTCCATCACCTTCTCCGCAGTTCCGTCGCCGGTTATCAAACCTAAGCCAGATCTCCGTTGAGCGCCACCGGCATTCTATCTCACGGCTCAAGAAATCTCGCACATCTACCCCCCGGACTCATCGTCATCCTTCGTTTAAAGCATCCAGGACATCCCTCAACCCAATATATAAGGTCATTTCTCCCGGTCTGACGCCCTCCTCATTCCTGATTTCCTGCAGGACCTTTCCGCTCGTAACCAGCTATCTAACGGTCCAAAGTTCCATCTTGTTAGAGCACCACCGTCCCCCGTCACCTGGTGCGTTTCAGTCCTTCGTTCGACTTCATTCCTATCCTCAGTTGCCCTATCCAGTGACAATTCGGACCATCGGACTATTTTCGTACCTTCCAAACGATCTGACTCTCCACTATCTAAACAGTCGCCACTTCCCAAGGATATTGCGCTACTCCTCGAGGCTTTCTTCATCCAGTCCGGCATACTCAACTCTTTTTCACGGCCTATAATGGACTATACAGGGAAGAACCTTGACGTCGTCGACGTTGGCGGTGAAGTAGATTACTCTGGGCACCAGTGGTTTCAAGAACCTCCTCCACGACCCGAGGTAAAGGTCTTGTTCCCTGGGTGGACTTGGACTAATTCTCTTTCAGCCCCAACCAACTGCTCAGCCCTACATACCAGACGAAGACGTCATCAGACAGAACGAGGCGTTTGACTTTGCTCTCAAGGCAGCGCCAAACGTGTTATATGGGCGGTTCAAGCAATATGGCCAGGTCTGTGCTCCACGACACGATTCGCCCCAAACTAACATCCATAGCAGCTCGGTGTTCTCGCCTGGTGCTCGGAGTTTGGAGAAATGATTGATAGTCTCAAAGAGCTTGGCTTTTCGGGAAACATGTTTGTAGCGACGCGAGCCCAAGCGTTGCGGACATGCGAAGAAATACTGAAGCTGAAGCTCGACGTCAAGATGCAGATCATCCTTTTATATCTCTCGTCACAAGTCGCCAGGCTACGTCGCTTCCTTGACAGTGGCGAACGTCAGTGGGATGACTATCCTGCCCCAGAGTTTCCCTTGGATTACCGTGCGTACTCATCGTGACAATGGTTTTTGCAGACAGCACCCTGCTATCAATACCTGTTTCTACGGTCCATTTATTACAGCATGGCTAACCATAGCACAATTTGCATATTTTGTATTATCAATCATGTGGAAGTTTTGTACTTGTACGAGACTGATTTTTTTTGTTCGACAATAGCGGAGCACGGTGCGGTTTACAAGTGACTTGATCATAAACAACGCGATACTATGATAGAGTCATAACGGAACTCTGTTGCTGTACTACCAGTGTGGATATTGATCCGATTATGCTGTCGCTCTCGTTAAATGTAGAGTGAGCTACTACATGGTAGAAGTTTGAAGTCCAAGGCAATAAGTAAAGGGAGGAAAAAGAGAAAAAAACGGAAACAACAATAATGATGCAAGTAACACCCAAAGGAAAGAATAACACCAGAGCGAAGAAAAAAAATAACTGAAAAAGTTGTGGTGATGGGGAATGTCACAGTCGTGAGTGTACGTGAATCTAAGTGAGTGTGAAACTAAAATGGTGTAATGCATCATCATGCGAACGACGAAATTGAAGTGGGTATATCATGTGTGCGATGACATGTTAGTGTACTTTCCCCAGTATTCCGAAGCAGATCCACTGCTTCTATCTGCGAGGACCGAGAAATGGGTGGGTTGATAACTCGATTCGCGTGGAGGAGGAGGTAGAGGGTTGGTGCGAGTTGTAGGGTCTACCGAAGAGTCTTTGGACGGGAACGGGAAAGAATTGGGTAGTGATCGATACGTGGAGAAGTCCCTCGAAGATGAAGGATGTGGTTGCCCATATGGAGAGGTGGCAGCATATATGATTGGCGGAGGAGCAGATGGCATGTTGGCATAAAACACGCTGGCTGGTATAGGGTGCGCCTGTAACGGTTGCACGACGTATGACGTGTGACTAGATCCGTGGGCGAAGCTTTGTATTGAAAAGGCATCTCTAGCTGTCTCGTTATTGACAGCCTTGGACTCCACGCCGGAGGGTGAGGTGATCATGCTGGTCTCCGGCTGGCCTTGAACCATGCTCCTACCCTTCCATAGCCGATCCATCTCCCAAGCTTCACGAGCTTTAAGAGCATTCATATCAGCTGTCGAAGTCAACTCGGATATTGGCCGAGCGGACATGGATGGCAGGTGATCAACACGTGCAACCGTCACGATTGGACTTGGCCCAGGGCGTGCGGTCTTGGAGTGACCCTGATGGATGGAATCCCTCGGCCGATCGTCGCTCTTACGGGGGTGTGAAGGCTCGTCTTGCAGGGTGAATATCAGAGGCTGAACTAGAGTTGGACGTTGTGGGGTATCGAGACTACGAGCCCGTCCAGGCCGTCCTGAGAAAGAACCAGAGTCCGTTCTGTCGACCGGTGGTGACTTTACCCTTGCATGGCTAGTGGTTCGACGTTGATCTTCTTCTCCTCGTCGAGTAGCCTTCCCCTGCCTTCTCCTACGTTCACGCTCTTCGTCCTTCCCCCGCTCCCTGTCCCTGTCCCTGTCCCTTTCTCTTTCTCTTTCTCTTTCTCTGTCCCTTTCCCTTTCTCTTTCCCTGTCTCTCTCGTGACCTCTCCCTCGTTCCTTCTCACGGGAAGTTCTAGAAGAAGGTTTCTCGGTCCTCTCTGTTCTTTCCGCTCTCTCCTTCGTCCTTCGACGACGGGGGACTTCAACCGAGTTGACAACCAACCACTGATCACCCTCAGCCTGGAATGCCGCGTCCGATGACGACGACATCTTATCAGAGTGGGTTCTCACGAGCTTGTAGGTCTCCGTTTTCCTACTCGTCGTCGAATTAGACTTGGTAAGTCGAACTTCGCCATCTACTTGGTAGTCACCCGCTTCCTTAGTAGGCGAGACTTGCTTAGAGAATAAGGCATCTTGCGATTGTCTGCTATCACCAGAACGGTCTGTTGGGACTCTCTCGAAAACTGGTAACTCGGAATGCGGCTCGTCGGTATTGTAAGGAGTTGGGGGATTGGCCAGAATTGACGCCTTGGATAGTGGAGAGTCGTCGGCAACGGGAAAGACTAAGTGAGGGGGAACAGGACGTGGTGCCTCGTTTGGTGACAGCGACGACCCTGATGAAACATCCCCAACGGTACGTGCCGGTATAGACACTTGAACTGGGGCACTGCTGGATAGGCGAAGTCCAGGGGACGGCGACGAAGGACTAATCGATGTAGGTGGAATAGGGGAATGTGCCGTAGCCTTAAACTGCGACACTTCAGGAAAGGTGACAGCAGGGACGGCAACGGAAATGGGGCTGAGGAGACCTGGGATGGGCGACGACCTCCCAGCTGAGGAAGGCACAGAAGAGGGCTTACCAGCTTGCTGCCAGTCGGTTGGTTGGAGGCGATGTGCAGCTGGTGCATCCTGAGTCGGATACTTGGAGCCAGGTGGGGCTCCCCTGGGAGCTTCTGGTGGCAATGCATTGTTCATCCCCATAGCAGTGGTATCTCTGGAACTCGGGGCGTCTGGGTTGGCAATCGTCAATTTCCCAAGCGGTGACAATGGCACATCATAGGATATCGATGAAGTACGGTCGCTGTTCTCCCGCTCAACTTCTATAGATGGACCTTTGCCACAATGCAGCTCCGTATCCAGGTCTATCCGTGGAGGAGGGATACGCCTAGATGGATCGGAAGCTTTCTTTTCTATTACCGGCTTCTCCGGAGACGGCTGTCTCTGCGAGATGAGCGAACGACGCGGTGACTGCTCATCTACAGCCGAGAGTGCGGCTCCATCTGGAGTATTCTCGGGCCATTCGCTCATGGTAGTCCCGGGATCTTGGCTAGACCTTCGCAAGATACTAAACTTCCTGACCAATCGCCCAAGGACGCTCTGCCGTTTGTCCTGCTTCGACGACGAATGGCTGGACAACGCTGTTGTGGAGCCATTTGCAGAGATGGACATTGGGGAAAGGGCGGAATAACGCTTCGATCCACCGAAATTGATGTGAAGAGCACCATTCGGGACAATCGACGAGCGCGTTGGTGGGCCAGACGAGGAGTCTTCGGCGGCAGAGGTCTCTGGTCCCTCTGGCGTGGCTTTCTCATGTGTGCCAAAGAGTCCAGCCAACACGGGCTTCCGACGCTTGCTTAGCCTACGCGTGACATGAGTTGGTTCTGGTGCTTGTATGTGGAGTGCAGACGTTGACTGAGAGAGGGGCGAAGGAGTGACGGTCTTTCGACGGGTTTGACCCGTATTCATGCTCGATAAGCGGGAGCGAGCGCGTGATATACCCTGTGTTGTGCCAGTCAGTTCCCAGAAAGGTAGACAAGGCGAGATTGATGGATTACCTCGGGGGAATCAGCAGATACAGGACTAACGCTGGAGCCTGCGTCATACGGTGACTGGTGATGCCAGTGCGTGCCCCATGGATCACTAACATCCATTAAATCGACGTTGTCTTGGGAGGTCTTGCGACTGCGTGGCTTGACACTGGGATCGGGGATGCGGACTTGGGACGAGCTCGGTGTTGGTAAGGGGGTGCTCGAGGGGGTGCGGCTAGGACCGGGAAGCCGCGTTGAATCTTCAGAACGGTCCTGCATACTGTGTATAGACGCCGCCATGGGGGGAAAGGAGGGGGAGAAAAGCGAGGGTGGACGATTGAGGGAGGTAGGAGGAAGCAAGTGGTGATTCCTGTACCAACGAGGGCCGTTTGGACTGTGAAGAGGATACTTGATCCTGAAGGTGGAAATGTTGGCGGCGGCCATGTCGGTCTCCTTCTTGAACCATGCGGGGAGCTCGCCCAAAGGATCTGGGATGATGGAGCGAGAGAGCAGGGAGGACGATGCGTTTTCATAGGAGCTGCGGGAGTCGTCGTTGTCGTCGTTCTGGTCCATTGGAGGGGGGGAATGGCTGCTGGTCAAGGAGGAGAGGTGGTTTACCTGGGTGGCAGTGGCAGTGGGCGACTCAGTTGGCTTCTTTGTGGATTTCCTATGCCATAACGATCTTGAAGAGGCGTTTTTTGAGTCCTTGCGAGACAGCCTCCGTGGGACTAGAACCTTTTCATCCATTGGTTTGTCGAGCTCATCCGGCGGGCGGTGTTGGTTGAGGTTGGGATTTGCGTGTGGCTCGGCTCTGTCGGACAGGATGAGCGCACTGCAGAGGTCAACGTCGCGGGACCGCCTACTCTCTTCGAATGGCCCTGTGTCTGACGACTCTCGCAGCCAACTAGCCCCACTCGAGTGACTGCGCAGCGTCGATGGGCGCTGCCAACCCGCTCAGCTCTTTTGGTCACGTCACGCGCTATCGTCGCAACTTCGCCTCCGCCGCAGCCAGTGCGGAGCGCTCATGGTCACCCCTTCCCCTGTCCACCCGCCCCCACTGGACGAGGGCAGGAGGAGCGATGGCCCCGCGCGGCCACCTCGTGCTGCTCAGGCCCTGAGACTTCTCCGAGCATAGGCTTGTATTCCGCTGATCCGTGGATCCAACTCAGGTGCGGATCCATCGCAGCTTCCGGTGCACCTTGTTTGCACGTAGTCACTTCCAGTTTTGAAACAGAGGCTGGTAGATGGTTATCTTATCTCTTTCCCAATCATAGACTTTGTTCTATTCCATTTTTCGATCACTTTCCATCGTCTCCATTTCACCAACTTTCCCGCTCGTAAATGAGTGCCAGAATCCTCGTTCTAGGTGGCGGAGGTAGAGAGCACGCCTTGGTCTGGAAGCTCGCTCAGTCCCCGCTCGTAAATCGCATTTATGTCTGTCCCGGAAATGGTGGAACCGCCAGCACCCCAAAGACAGAGAATCTAAACTTGCCCCTCGCGACTCCCCATTATCAGCAACTCGTCCGGTTCGCCGTTCAAAATGAGGTCGGTATCACCCAAGCATATATTCTCCCGCTGTTAATATCCGCATCAGATAAATCTTGTCCTTCCTGGTCCAGAGGAACCTTTGGTGCGAGGTATCCAGACGTGCTTCCGTAAAGGTCAGTCAATAAACGTCGTACGCTGGACCATGTCGCTCACGCGAACATGCAAGTTGGCATCCCCACCTTCGGTCCCACTGAGCTAGCCGCAAGAATGGAAGGAAGCAAGGCATTTTCAAAGGCATTTATGCTTCGTCACAAAATTCCAACGGCCACATTCCGCACGTTCTCGTCCTCACAAGTTGACGAAGCAATTGAACATGTCCGCACCTGTGGTTATCGGGTTGTGCTCAAAGCCAGCGGTCTCGCTGGTGGTAAAGGGGTACTCATCCCGGAATCTGCCGATGAAGCGGTAGAAGGTCTACGACAGATCATGGTAGCCAACGTCTTTGGCGCTGCAGGTCCGCTACACCGTTTGCGTACCTTGACCTCACGATAATCAATCCTCCCCCATCATATCCTACTCGCCAGGAAACGAGGTTGTAGTCGAGGAACTACTTGAGGGCCCTGAGATATCTGTCCTTGCATTCTCTGATGGTTACACAATTATTCCCCTTCCCCCGGCTCAAGACCACAAACGAATTGGTGACGGCGATACGGGGTTAAATACTGGTGGTATGGGTGCATATGCCCCTGCCCCGGTAGCAACCCCCGCAATCATGGATCGTATCATGCAGGAAACCCTTCGTCCTACTATCGACGGCATGAGGAGAGAAGGTATGTTCGTCAACCGTGCATTTACGGAACATAACACCCACCGACCATAACCAAGGTTTCCCGTTCGTTGGCCTACTTTTTGTCGGGTTTATGCTTACCGAAGCGGGACCGAAAGTACTTGAATACAACGTCCGGTTCGGTGATCCAGAGACTGAGGCTCTCATGCTTCTAATGAGCGATGATGTCGACCTCGCCGCAGTACTCCTTGTGCGTCGTTTCACCTCAGTAGGACAGTGACAATACTGAATAGTTTTTGGACCAGGCAGGCCTGTGCAGAACACCGGCTCGACTCGGTGCAAATAAGCAGTCGACCGGGTTTCGCGGTTTCAGTCGTGCTGGTATCAGGTGGTTACCCTGGCGAATACTCGAAAGGCAAGCGTATTGAAATCGGGAAAGTATCATCGGGTAAGCATCACTACACGAGCACTGCGTTTCACTTATTGGTTTG
>QFEL01009104.1:0-16901 GCA_003316195.1 Neoboletus brunneissimus
CGGTAAACAAACGGCACAATCCCAGGAGCTCCATCTCCTCACAATCACAGGCGACACCCTCGGTCTCGATTCAAATCCAGTCCCGACTAATTCTGTCTTGCACGCCGTGAACAAAACTACCGTCATGCATGTCGTCTCTAGCGACGTCGGCGTTCACGGAAATACACACCCGCATGCCTTTCTTCCGTCGGTGAATCCTGTCGGTCCCCCGCCACCGTCTCCGCCAGCGAGCATTAAACAGGGTGAGGAGCCGGACGTCTCTCGACCAGACGCGACGCACGTTCCTTCCCGGCCTATGAAATCTGAACCAGACTCGCGCTCTGTCGTCTTCGAAGACCCCATCATCGCCGAGCGGGCGCGCAGCCCGCCGTCGACGTTGCGAGACCGGACGGGGTCAGTGGACTCGCGCGAGACTCAGCGTGCGCTCCCTCGCTCCCCGCCCTCTGCGTTCCCTAAACCATCCCCGTCCTCTCATCACAATCTCCTTCATCGGTCGTCGACGGACACGAGGCTGTCCACGTTGAGCTCGCGCACGGCTACCTCGTCTACACGTGTATCTCGCGCGTTGGCAATGTCGGACGAGACGTCGGAGGTACTGGTCATGTCGGAGGCCTCGGGCTCCGGGTCGCTCTCTAGTTCGGTGTCGCCCCCGCCAGCGAGATATTCGCGTGGGCATTCATCGTCGTTGTCGCAGTCGCAGTCTCCCGACGGGCATCTTCAGCCACCGGCGAGTGGGAGCGGGCTACCTCATCCTACGAGACGGAACACGACTGGGGGGCATATTCGTCCCGTGCAGTCAGCACCACAGCCGGGGTATGGGTATGACATGAACGCGGACATTGAGGACGACATTCAGCTGCAAGCAGAGCAGATCAGGAGGGAGAGGAAGCGAGCCAAGGCACAGAAAGACGCAGAAGAAGCACTCACGCGCACATCCTCTAAGCGAAGGGGGTCCGTAGGGAAGGAAGAAGAGAACAAGGTGTTGGTTGGCAATTTGATTGGAGAAGACCACGTCAACTACGTGCTCATGTACAACATGCTCACGGGGATCCGCATTGCTGTGAGTGCTACACTGGTTTGTATGATTTCGGCTTACCGGCCTTTCTTTTTGTCAGGTTTCGCGATGCCAAGCAAAGATCAAACGACCGCTTACTGACGAAGACTTCACTGCACGACATAAGTATTCCTTTGACATGTACGCATTCACTCGATGCTGTCGTCCGCGTGATTCGCTTACGTTCTCGACAGCATCGGAAATGAACTAACGCCCTCTGCGAAGTACGATTTCAAGTTTAAAGATTACGCGCCGTGGGTGTTTCGGGAGCTGCGAGAGGATTATTTTCAACTCGATCCTGCCGATTACTTGCTCTCACTAACGGCGAAATACATCCTCTCCGAGTTGGGGTCGCCGGGCAAGTCGGGTTCGTTTTTCTATTTCTCTCGCGACTACCGGTTCATCATCAAGACCATTCGACATTCGGAGCACAAGTTTTTACTCTCGATACTCAAGAAATACTATGCGCACGTGAAGAGCAATCCGCACACGTTGTTGTCTCGGTTCTACGGCCTACATCGTGTCAAGCTCCCAAGGGGTCGAAAGATTCACTTTGTCATCATGAACAACCTGTTCCCGCCACACAAGGATATCCACGAGACGTACGATCTCAAGGGCAGTACTGTAGGAAGAGAGTACTCGGAAGAAAAGGTGCAAAAGAACCCCCGTGCGGTGCTGAAAGACCTAAACTGGATCAACCGCGCAAAGATGCTCGAGCTTGGGCCGGAAAAGCGTGCGCTGTTGACGGAGCAACTCCGTCGTGACTCGGAATTCCTGAAGACGGTACATGTGATGGATTACAGCCTACTCGTCGGTATACATCTCGTCCAGCGGGGGAACAGGGACAACTTGCGGAGCAATACACTCAAAGTCTTTTCGGTAAGTGGAAGGAGTGTTCTGTCGCGCTGCTGTGCTGATAACGTCTTGACAGCCCTCTGTGCCCGCCATCCGTCGCAAAAACGCCCAACACAAGGGCGCACGATCCCCCGAAGCCATGGCCATGAAGCGTGCGATGCGCAAATCCGATCCGAAGCGTCTTGGATCGGACACACTCGATTTACCTGAAGAAGATACAGGTGACCGACAATATTTCATCTTTTACCAAGACGAAGGTGGCCTCCAAGCCACCGACGAAGCGAACAGATCGTTGGACACGCTTTACTATCTTGGTATTATTGACATCCTGACGCCCTACTCGGCTGTCAAACAATTGGAACACTTTTGGAAAGGGCTAAAAGCGGATCGCGTGAGTGTGCTCTCCTCTGACTACATAGCATGCGAGGGTGACCATGTATGCGTATCTTTTAGCATAAAATCAGTCCGGTACCGCCGAACGAATACGCCGACCGTTTCTTTGCATTTATGAAGGCCATCATGCGGGGAGGCGGTGGTGGCGGTAGGTTCAAGGCAGAATGAACGTGAACGATGTGTTTTATCTCTTTCAATCTTTTTTTTGGGAGTTTCGAGGGAACACGCCTTGTACTTCTCACTCTTTCACTCTTCTCTTTTCCGGTTCCCACTGCTTCATCTCGTGCAGGGGTGGGTGAGGAAGAAGAAGGTCTCGTCTCTTATTCCAGTGGACAAGGTGGCCATTTTCTGTGTAACTCGTTCGCAAAGCCAAACGTATACCACACCTCTGATCTAATGCTCGGTTCCTCTTTATCATTCTCCCTTGTTATCTTTTTATTTTTTTTCTCTCTCGGTGTCTCCCCTATTCACTAATCTCAACCACCATCCTTGTCTCCATATCTCTATCCCTATCGTTATCTAGAGGTGCGCACACCCTGGGAACGCTCACCCAACACGCTCCTTGTCTTTCTCTTCTTTTTTTATTACAACTCTCTGGTCATCCATCGGACTCTCACTCTCGACACTCATTGCACTTCCTGTCTCACTCGCATCACACTTTTTTTATCCCATTTCTCTTGTCTTGTCATTCCTTCTCCTTTCGTTTCCGACCCCTGTCCGTTCTACATCTGTAGGTTTTTACCGCACGCACTAGATTACACGAGCCTAGGGCATAACAAAGATCGAACCATTGCACCTGTTTGCTACATACGAATTCCAGGAGAAGAAAATTGTCGTCTCTGAGTAAGAGGGGGTTCGTCGAAACGAGTAAAAGGGAGTGTGTGTACGTAATACCCCCTCCGGCTTTACACATACATGTCCTCGTTGTCGTCGTCGCGCGTTTGAGCGCGTCGTTTGGGCCGAGCGGCGGGCTCAGCTGTGGCTGTGTTTTCGTCTTCAGCTTCGCGTTCCTGTTGAACTTGAATTTTCTTGCGCGCCGCTGTGAAGAGGAGCGTCAGTCGATCACGAGCACAAGAGAGGGCAGGGAAACACTCACATCGCCGCGTCGCCTTCTTCTTGGCAGCCGCCTTCTTCCCTTCGACGCGTTTCTCAAACGCTTGGTCTTCCTCGCCTTGCCGTTTATGTTCTTCAAGGATCTAACCCATTCCACCACGTGAGCCAAAACAAAAAAACGACCCAAGTCGAAGCAACAACAACAAAAAACCGACCGATTCAAACTCGTTCAACTCCGTATCCGGCTTATTCGCCGACTTGTTCGACCGCGCCTTGGTCAAAATCTCTGCAAAATACCCAAACACGTCTTCCTCGTGCAACTTGTCCCGATAAAACGGTAAGCCCTCGATCAGTTTCTTGACGGAGCGTTCCGACTTGTACGGGAGCAGCGCGAGGCAAAAGGCAATGTCATGCCATTGACGTGGTTCTTCGGACAGTCGGAAACGTTGGCAGAGTTTTTCGACGATGTTTTCGGCTTGTTTTTCCTGGTGTGGGATTGCGAGCGGATGAGAGGGTGGCGTTGGGGGGAACCGGGATGGGGGTGGCTTACCTTTTCGATAAAGGTGAAAATGTAGCGCATCGTGCTCTGGAACGCCTTTTCTTCGACGGCATGTTCCCCAGATGACAGGTGACTGATGACTGACGCGTTTCATGAGCCAAAAGTGAATTTGAATCAGAGCAAACGATCCCCCTTACCATCCGGCAAGTTGTTGTAGATCGCATTGTCTTTCGTCGACAGTTCCGTAAAGAACAACTTTGCCAAATCCGACACCCGCGGTTCCGGGTCTTCCAAACACTTGGCCATCTCGCCCAATTGACCCTTGACCTTGATCATCCCGTTGAGGATGAGATGCGTGAGCACCATGAGTGTGTTTTTCTTGACGACCAGGTCTTGATCCGAGAGACCCTTGTAGAGCTCGTTGCTGTTCTCGTCGATGATACTGCTAAAGGAGACAGCGACGTCACCGAGCGCGATGACGATGTTACTGCGGATGCTCGGGTCTTTGGAAGTCTCGAGGATCTTGAACAGCAGGTGGTGATGCTGGTCACAGAATTGTGAACTAACGCAGAGGAACTTCGCAAACGACAATGTCGCGGTCGCGCGGAGGGTCTGGTTCTAGCGATCTGGCATGAGTAGTCACCAACGAAAATCGTCAATTCCAGCTCACTTTGAATTTGTGAGGGCTCCCACAGACATGGACGAGTAGTGGTCCGTAGAGCGCCAACAAGGACTGTGGCCCGTACAAGAGTTCCGTTTCCCGCACTGCGGCGATCCGTTCACCAATCTCATCTTCGACATTACCAGCGACCTGATCAAGTTCTTCGACTTCTTTTGACGCCTTGTTGGCCGAATTTGTCCCCGCCGCGAGCTTCTCCGCTAAAGAAGGTACATCAGCATTCCTCTTCAAAGAACCGTCACGGGACGAACCCAGTTCTTTCTCGTCCTTTTGGCGCTTCCATTCTCGTTCGACAAGTTCAAGAAAGACGATATGTTTGATCGCAACATGTCCCACGACGAATAAAAGCTGGCTGAGATGGAACACATCACCGACGTCTTTTTCCCCTGACGCCTGACTTGCTCCTTGTGTGGACGAGATGCCCTGCGACACAGGCGCGTGTGATGCAAAACCTGCCGACGCCGGAGGCTCGACGTCCTCATTCATCGCATCTGGGTATCGTCCTTCGTCCACTGGCGCGTCCGATGCTAGTGGTTGCGGCTTTCGCGTAAACGCGCGGTGGGTGAGGTTCTTGATAATCTCGTTACACAAGTCGTCGGGATGATCGCCGAGAGCGTAGATCGTGTTGACAGCTTGCTCAGCCATCCCGAACCACTCTTTGGAACGACAGGGATATTCGATGGCATCCTGCAGTTTTTTGAAAACGGGGTTCTCCATTTCCATGCGGAGAGTCTTGTTGAGAAGGGAACCTGTCCACCGCGCTATCGGCACGAGACACAGGAAATTAGTGAGCGAGCTTGCCTTTGACCTTTTTCGCGCTACCATTTAGCCGTTGAAGAGCAACGCATGTATACCGAGCGAGCGTAATATCAGCCTGAGAAGTAACAAAGTCAATTCACGATATCGACTGATGACCAGACGACGCTACCTTCCCCAGAGGGCCCAGTCCTACTCTGAGTAAAACGTCAACCTTCTCCGATACGACGCTACGTTTCGCCAGTGCAAACATGCCAAGGATGATGATCGCGCCTCGACGTTGACATGCTGGAAGAGACTTCGGAGAACCTAACAAGAAAGG
This sequence comes from Neoboletus brunneissimus, assembly GCA_003316195.1. Taxonomy (NCBI): domain Eukaryota; kingdom Fungi; phylum Basidiomycota; class Agaricomycetes; order Boletales; family Boletaceae; genus Neoboletus; species Neoboletus brunneissimus. The sequence continues at coordinate 5,612 of QFEL01009104.1, forward strand.
GCTTTGTAACCCATTACACTGCAACGGCCGGGGCAAGCTTACTGTAGACCTGCCACAGCTTGTTGATAATGTCGTAATGGACGAGTTCTTCTTCCATCATTGTCTTCATCATTTCCTCCAGACTGGTCAACTCTGCTAGCGTTGAGTCATAGGTCAACCTAGCGGAATCAATCAGACGGCGCAGAAAGATGGATTTTTAACGCTAACTCGATCATGTTCTTTGCGATCCGGTTCACTTGCTGCTTCGGCTCCATGTCAGGCAAGGGATCAAAGTACAAGCTGCGATAGCACTCCAAGAGACGGGAGCGCACGCCTTTAAGCTCTTTCCCATCCTCTGAAGTCTGGCTGTTGTCTTTCGACCATATCAGATGAAGCATGCGTTTGATCCCGAGCTGAAACGACTGTTAGTCAAAGATATCACACGGAAAATGTGAAGATTACATCTGATGTTTGAAATTCGTACTCATTGGTTACCCGGAAAAAGTCCATCGCCTCTAATACCTCTGCTTTGTTGGTACTGCCAAGTAGCTGCATTACAGATTCCATACAACATTCGATCGTTTTGATGAAGTTAAGTGCTTCCGAGTAGTATTTCTTCCGTAGTCTTAGATGGAGGACTTCGTTGGACTCCAGGGCAGCGAGTGCCTCCTGTTCCGATGTCATCGCAGCAAGGTTTACCGTCGAATTACGCGCTTTCTTCTTTCCTTTCTGTTTCTTCCGTCGGGGCGGTTCATCGTCCTCGTCCATTATGCTGTCCAAATCTGTATCTCTCGGCTCATCGACGTCCATCTCATCGTCATCTTCTACCTTTCGCCTGGTAAAAATCGTCAGAACAGAACAGACAGTCAGGTCTGACACACTTTTTCTTCTTTTTATGAGCTCTAGGGGTGTTTTCGGCATCATCTGTTTGCATCTCATCATCCTCACCCTCAGCATTCTCGTCTTCACCTTCTTCGTCTTCGTCCTCCTCTCCTTCCTGCTCAGTTTCTTCAGCAGTCTCATCCCGTTCGACAGCTTTACCAACAGCATCTTCCAATTTGTCGAGTTTGGTCGCCACCTCCTGATAATAGCCCTGCCATTTCTCGAGGTTGAGAGGACCACCATGCATGAGTCCCCACGGATGGGTCAACACAAGCTTGGTCAATAAAGCCACCGCCGACTTGCGCACCGTCGACGCCTTGTCTTCTAACATCGCCACAGCATGCCTCGTAATCTTGAGTCGCTGTTTCGGAAACGGGACACGGAGATCACACAGCTTCGAAAGCGTGGCAAGGACTTTGGAGCGGACATACGAGGACAGGTCAAGTGTGCGGGAGATAAGGAGATCGAAGAGCCCGCTGAGTTGTTTGTGCGTTTGCGTCGAATCGTTGGTCATGTCTTCTGAACTGGAAAGTTCGCGAATGAGTGAACCGATGACTTCAACAAGGGCCATGCGCATTGGATATGACTAGGTGGATATCCATCAATGGGAATGATTCAGAGAGGCAGGCACGTACCTCGGAATCTAGATGTTCGAGAAGAAGACTGATCTGCTTGAGTACTGACCGCGGAGACTCTTCACTGAATCTGACGAGAAAGCGCGAAAAGGCTCTAGGACCCTTTGTGTCTTGTGCGCTGAAAGTCATGCCAGCGATCTCGCGTAGAATCTCATCTCCAAGTTGGGCGTGATCAAAGTCTTTGGCGAGGTAAGACAGAAGCTCCGCCATTGGTTCGGAGAGATGTTCGTAATACTGTAGCGATTGCATGATGCTAATCTGCGCGGCAACAGTATGGCCATGGTGCTTGACGGCGATACAGATGACTTTGTAGACATTCATCTTGATGGTGTTGTCCTTCATATATTGTTCGCTCTCTGCGATGTGATAAGCGGGTCGAGTAAGGCAGCTGGCTCCAGGTCAGTAATTCGATGTCACGGGCGAGGTAAGGATAACATACGTTATGAATGCGTCCCTCTCCGGGCTCGTCATCCAGATACGGTGAGTTTTGAGTTTCATTGCCTTGGAGAACAGATCGAGCGTTCCCGGTATCTGGCCAATCCAACCCCAACCCTCCGCGCCCCTCGCTGCGGCGCGTGAATTCCCTGATTTACCACCCCTGCCACGACGAACACGCGATTGTGGCTGCGGGGCATCCTCCTCCCCCCTCGATTTGACCTTTTCCGCGGCCGAGACGAACCAATGAAGGAGAAAGGCGTACATCTCCAGTGGCACCTTGTGCGCCATGACAACCTGTTGGTCCTCCTCCCTAGAGTCCCTAATCGCCGCGTCTATCTGCGTGCTGAAGCCAGACGCGATCGAATCGAGGAGTTTGCTCATGAGCGCGCCGGGGACTGCATCTGCGTGTTTGAGTAGGCTACGAAAGATGTCGAATATCTCCGGTTCGGAGATGGCTTCCGAGTTGTGTGCGGTTTTGTTGACGGCATCTGTGAGAGAGCGTGGTCAGAGACGACTTGGATATGCGCGGGTTGAGCGTCGACGCACGCTGCAGTAAGGGGCCAGCTTCGGTATCGTGTATGTCGTGTTCGTTGGGTATCTCGTACGATAAGATGTCTTGGAGCGACTGCAGCTCGTCTTGCAGCTCGAACTCGTCGTTCATGTTGATTGAGCTCGCTGTTGTCAACGGCGACGACGACGTCGACGAGGTTGAACGCGCTCCTGTTCTTTGTGTGAGAATCACGTGCACGCGTTTTCAAGCTGTCACGTGATCATCAGCCAATTAAAGTCAATGTGCGCGTGGGGTTCTTGAAGACCACCGACATCGACCATGGTAAGTCAACAATCGCGCTCAGCACTACAATTCAACGACCAGTCTGTAGATCATCCCAGTCAGGTGCTTCACATGCGGAAAAGTCATTGGTGACAAATGGAACGCATACCTAGAACTGCTCGCAAATGACATGAGCGAAGGGTAGGCATTTACTACTCTGCCCCGACCCAACCTTATAATGAACCGCAGAGACGCTCTTGACGAGTTGCAATTGAAGAGATATTGTTGTCGTCGTATGGTGTTGACGCACGTCGATCTGATCGAGAAGCTCCTACATTATAATCGTGCGTCATCACAGAATCGTTTTTCGTCTGGATTACCAACAATTTCTTTACAGCGATGGAGCGTGCAAAAGACAAAAACTATTAGCTGACTTCGCTGTACACACCCACATATGTGTGAATCGACATTGTACTCTTGGCTGTACGCTGTACTCCGCTATCTAACAGTCATATGAAGTGCCCTTGAGGCGTGAATGGTCTCGTCACCTCGGTGCACACGAACCCCCCTACATGACCGTATCTGCCGTCGGTTAGACACTGGCAACGTCCCTTCCACACCCATCCACCCCGAAACCAGATGCGTCACTCACAACTCTATCGTACAGCTTGCTCGAACTCAACTTACTACGGAATATGGGGCCATAGCAAACGTCGCAGACGCCTTGCCCATCCAGAGCGTCGACGATCCGGTTTTCACTCCGCTTGGTTGAGTCTAGTGGCGACGTGCAGTTTTCCTCTGTCAAGTTCACGTTGTCGCCCAGACTCGCTCCTTCAAGTTGAGGGGGCGTATGTATGGTCTCCGCGACACCGCAAGATACCTCTGAGATGCAGGTCACTGAGCGCTCCAGGACAGTACAACCGTCTGATGACCTCGGGCGACAATAGCCGTTGTCGACGCAGCAACAAAGCCAGTCGTTCCCCCGATGTTCGCGAGAATGAGGACGAGGACAAGGACAACAGCGAAGCGGTGAACGACCATACGATTGACTTGCCCGTCGGATGGTGTTTGCACGACGCTCGTTCGCCTCTCCGGTCTTTCATGACCACGTAATTTACATTTTTACGGACGTCACAAGTGCGTTCATCATGATCCTCTATGATTCACTTGGCTCCGGTTCCGATATATCTCAATCCTGCCTATGCTGGAGATACTTGGGAGGACCATGAGACGCTGCAAGCATGCTCGTCATTTTATGATCATCTGAGCTATCTCTAATACGGTGGCGGAGCACACAACGGGGAGGGTCTCGTGCCAATCTTCGTATTGCACTCATTATCTCGTGGAAGCAAACGAAATGCGCTTACAGTAGTAGCCTCAGCTGCGTCAGCCGAGCGCTAGGGCGTAATTTACAAGGTAAAATCCAGTACTACGAGCATGCACTGAATTCTGCGGTCGGCCTGCCCCCTGAGGACTCCACCTCAGTTGGCCTTTTCACCATCACCCAGCGTCATGTCGTCAAAGTCTTCCAACAACTCCTCCAATTGAACGTCAGGGAATTCCCCTTCCTCTTCTGCGTCCTCCCCATCCCCTTCCGCACCCGCACCCGCACCCGCACCCGCACCCGCACCCGCACCCGCACCATCGCTCGGCTCAGCACCCATCTCATCCACATCCATCCCGTATTGCCCTCCCCTCTTCTTCCCCGCGCTCCCATCGTGCATCTTCACGTCCTTGGCCTTGTACAGGTTCACGTTCGCCCTCAGCTCGGGATCCTCCTCCAAGTCCCTCAAGAACAACTCATATTCCTCCTCCACCTTCCTCTGATCGCGTCCACCCATCCTCCCAACCACACCCCTCCCACCACCCGTCTCCCCTTCCTCCCCTTCCTCCTTGGCAATACTCCGCAACTTCCACGCCCGCGCCCGAGTCTTTTTTCGCCGATTTGGATACGCCTTCTTGATGAGAATCACGTCTGGAATGCGATCTGCGGGCAGGGTCGCATAGTCGTCCGAGTTGAAATTGGATGCGGTGAGGTAGTAGCCCATCGCAGTGTCCCCCGGTTGAAGGATCCCCCCGAGGTGTGTGCGCGTATGCAATATCTGACTCGTTCCCCCCGCCGATTCATAGTCCATGAGCATATCCTCGTCGCCGTGTCCCCTTGAACTCCGGAACGCACCCGCGAGTGCGACTTGGGCATCTGCGAGCACCCAACGACCCCGACGCGTCCCGACGGGTTCGACGTCCAACACCGTGAACTCGACGAGATCGGTGATGCCCGCTAGTGCTGAAAACGGGGTACGCCAGTACACTTGTGCGCTCACGTCAACGGCTTGTAGCGTGTTCACATCCAGCAGCTGAAACGACGACCCCACACGCGTGCATATCGTCAACGGGGAGATGTTGGAGAGGGAGCGCGCCTGCTTGAGGGGAATACAAACGAGGTCGTCTTTGCAAATCGGGGCGATCTCGACCGAGTAGGTGAATTTATAGTTGGCTGTATTCGAGTGGGTATCGGTCGATAATAATTGTTCGGATCCCTTTGATCTGAGCCAGTCGAGCAGTGTTAGTCTCCCTTCTTGTTAGTAACTTGTTAAATACGGGGGACTAACCGCACAGGCACGACCCCCGTCAAAAACTCCACCATCCGTATCGCATGACTCCGCTGACTATAAAAGAAATCTAGTCCATCTCTCGCTTCCTTAACCCCTACCGTATCCTTTTGCGCGCCATGCTTCAAGATGAGCTGTTCAAGGAACAAAAACGTGCGTTTGTGCGTGACCTTTTGACGGACTTGAACGAGCGCCTTCCATGTGTTTTTCGCAGCGAGTTTGGCACAGTCGGGACATTGAGTATGTTGCACCAGGTACTCGATCTCAAACACTTGCTCGAGTATGGTGGCAGTGAGCACCTATGGGCGTGGTAATATATCGGGAAATGGCATGATTCAGAATCAACGAGGGTGTTATCGGAGGGCGCATGACACACCTCTTTTTGAATCGTGAGCGAGACGCGCAAGCGCTTCGAGTGTGGTTCCGTCCAGATGAAATGAGCCTCGGTGAGCCGTACCTTGTTGAGCCCCTTGAGCCGCTTCAGACACAACGCCAGAAGTTCCTGCGATTCAGGTCGTGCAAGCGTCCACGCAGAAGGCGGCGATAAGAACCGTTCGCAGTTTCGGCAGAACGAGACCGATGCTGGTGTGGTCCCATCAGCGATCAACCTGGGCCGCCAAGACGGGACGGGGACGAACATTGTTTTGGGATGCCCTCCGTGATGTCCACGCTGGTGACGATGGGAGAGGTCGTCAGCATACACGACGCCGACCCCTGATCCGTATTCACCTGTTCCTCAGACAAGCTACACAGAGATTGGCAGAGTTGGGCTCAATCGGCGTCCCTGATCATTTGGCATATGAAGATCGCCTGAACTTGGAAACGGGAGGGACTCACCGCAATCAGCGCAAAGGACCCGATGGATGGCAGGTCCGGGTATGAACTCCATCGTAGATATCGTAGTGGTAGTAGTAGATAGGTGGCTGACGTTTTTCTTCTGCACTTAGTCACTCTGGACTCTGGAGATAAGATAAGATCAAGAATAGCTACCTACAACATCCTAAGCACGAATCGTTGGGTCTACAAGGATTTTTAAGGACTATTTCTACAAGGTTTGAATGCAACAACACTGCAATCCACAGTGGCTACACACACGCACGTACTGTTCACCCTATAGCGAGCCCTATAGGACAATAATACGGAGGAATAAAAATTGCAATGAACCCTACTGCGAGGAATATTGCACCAGCCACCTGGATCGGCACGGACGCGTTCAGGTTGGCATACAACGCAACGATGCTAGCAGTGGAATGCAGGAGAGCAGTGCAGTCAAACTTAACCATACTTAGGCCACAGTTTGGCGATTTGGTGACCGAAAGAATACGCGGGAAGTAGATCCAACCACGACTTCGTCCCTAGTATGACGAACGAGGGGCGTGAGAGTTCGTAGAGATTGAAGACAAAGAATCGGAGGTGATGGTGCCAACCTTGATTGGAAAAACTGGGACAAAGGGTCGGGGAACCCGCACATGAAAATCCACATCTCGTGGAGACTCACTGGAGAGCGTTCTCTGTCCTATACTCTATACGTATTTTGTGCGCAGTATGTCACGAGTGGGTCTGATGCGGATTGTACGCCCGTCATGAACCGAGTCCTGCAGACGAGGTACGGCACGCACTCGGGCTCATAAGTCCGAGAGCAAGACTTCCCTCGGCAGCAACGAAAGGTTTCAGCGATGTCGAATGCTTGCCTATTCGCCACCTAGGTGGGGTATGAGTAAGAACAAGCGCCAAAGACACGAGGTGCCTGGGTCAATAAACCATATTGAGAACAAGGAAACGTGTTTATTGTGCAACGTTTCGCACCACAAGTAAGCCCAAGTTCTTCACTCTTCGAAATCCGTGGCTGTCTACTATTGGTGAGGATGTCGTCAACACAGACTGGTGAGCAACAGTTCTGAAGAATGAGTGGGATGCTGAATATTCGGTGAGACCCAACAATAGTACTTGACGCTGGTGACTGGGTGTTTGCGGTCACGTTCCACCCTGATGGAAAGCATCTTTTGGGCGGGGGTAGCAATGGTATTCGACGATGGCGACTCGCAGACGGTCAAGAAGTCGGAGCGCAAACTGGAATGCAGTTGCGTGCTATTTCGGTGTCGAGAGATCACCGGTGGATAGTGTGTGGGACGAGCGGGGGAACAAGCGTGTGGGACGAACGAATTCGGGAAAGGGTCGTCGACGTGGACAGGAGTGCGTATGTGGCTGCGGTCGACGTCTCCCCGGATTCGACCAGATTTGCCACCGGGACCGAGAACAACACAGCGAGCATCTGGAGCATCACCAGCGGGGATAGACTCGTCGGCCCACTTCGACACGACAATAAAGTCACTGGAATCAAGTTCTCTCCGAATGACGAGCACATCGCTACTGCTTGCTCGGGCAACTCCATTCGCGTCTTCGACAGTCGTAGCGGTGACGAGCTCATCAACATCGACACGACCACTTCATCGCGGGTGCCTCCAATCACTCCGCTTGCATGGTCCAACAACGGTCGGCAACTTTTTACCACATCAGTCGACGACACCCCCAAGTGTTTCGAAGTCTCCACCGGGTCCCAGCTCGCTGAATTCCAGATTCTCCATGATGGCGACTATATCGGCAACGTCGAGTCTATCGCACTCGCCCCCAACGGGACTTTCATTGTTACCAATGCTGGCTACATCATCTCATTCCTGGACCCGTCCACACTGACTCGGATTGGCCCAATCGTCCGGGCAAGTGAGAGGATAGACTCGATCGCGCTCTCCCTGGACAACAGCTATCTTGCAACGGGACGACGGGACGGGAAAATCGATGTGCGTAATCTCCGTCATATTCTCCCGGACCTGTGTGGTGCTCCCCAGGTAAGCACTTCCCCGTTCGCAATGTTACCAGGTCAGATCGGTCCCATTTCATCGACGCACTACATTAGGAATCTATTCGAGAGGAACAACAACCAGACGATACCCACAGCGAGGATGGCAATGATGACCTCGAGGTATCTGTTTGTTGTTTTGCCCATTGAACCGAGTTCTCACGATCACATAGGTCGAGGTGCCGTCGAGCGTTCCTCCTCCCCAGTTCGACTACGACGAGGTTAGCGGTCACTCTGTTTTACTCTGACTTCTGTGTTGATGCTGCTGTAGCCTCCGTCCCCGGTATCTTCCGAACCGCGCAGGGACGGCGCACCTCCTCCAGAGGAAGACCTCAATACTGCCAACCCCTCTCAGGGTATTCCGATGATCAAACGGTTGCTACCGAGTTGGATTAGGAAGAGTAACAAGGACCTAGCATCGCACAGGGCCGATCGGGCTCCCAAAGAATCGCGTCGGGTTACCGATGATCGGCGTCAACCCCACTCTCCGTCAAGGGTGGAAGCCACAAATGAAGGGCTTTCATGGATGGCTGCAGGTCAGCGTAAGCCGGTGAGTGCTCTTGCCTGATAACAATTAGATACGGCTTGTTTAGTATGCTATCTCAGCGAACGGTCGCGAAGGATGTAACTAGAAAGCCAAAAGTTGGTTGGTTCCTCTGTTTGTATGCAGGGGCCCATCACATTTTACAGCGCAAATCGCCTGCCAAGCGCAAGCATCCAAAGAAAAGTGATCTTCACACCGGACAAGATCCTGCTGACCCAACAGGAGCAGGTCATGTGTGTCTTTTTCTTGTGATGGTAGAACTTGTCACGACAACTCATGTCCTATTAGGTGCAACAAGCGAACGATCCGTCTCAACCCCCAGCCGGTAGCATCCATGTAATGGTGGGCGTACCTTGCTTTGGCTTACATTGTTATACTCACAGTGGGTCAGGACCAACAAGAATCAGGCGATGCTATTGTTTCAATCAGGGTCAGGATCAGGATCAGGATACCCGGATGGATACTGTGTCGCGGCTCAGGTACAGGAGATGGAACCCATGGATGAAGGTAATTTCATGTAGCGACCCGTGTAGATCTTGTACAGACATCCGTCGTGCAGTTCTTTGAGTTAGTGTCACCTCGGAGCATTGGTGTGAGTCTCGCCAAGATCGTTAATCACTCAGTGGCCAGGGAGGAAATCCATGATGATACGGACGCGTCGACCGCAGGACAGAGCCTAATTGGTTCGAGCTACTGCTACAGAGCCCAAGAATCGTCAAGGCGAGGATGTGTGATAGGATGTCGCATTCCTGCCGCCTCGTTCACCATGGATTCAATACTACCGTGACTTAGCGCGAGTCCTCCAAAGGACCTGAAGGGACTTCGAGTCGCCGATGTGCCTATGACACGCTGCGCGACTCTGGGGGCGATGTGTTCCCAAGCATATAAAATACCCAGACGGCATAGTGACAATCGGGTTCCCGAAACCGAACACTTTGCCGCCCGCGCCGTCTACTCGACTCCGAGTTAGTGTAACCTGGCCACAAGATAATCTCCTCGACATCTTTCCGCCTCGTGAGTTCCCAGAATGTTTATTACCTTTACCCCCATCAACTCTCTCGAGACAGTGACCATAACTAACCCTCGCCGATGTACTCTATCGCCCTTGCGCTGGGATCGAGTCTTGGTAACAAGCGCTCAAGCCACGTGTCTACCTGTCCCGAATCGATGTAATCCTTCGCTTGTTGAGCCCATCGAGTCACTTCAAACACAACGCCAGAAGTACCTGTAATTCCGGTCGTGCAACCACCCACGCGGAAGGCGGCGACAAGAACCGTTCGCAGTTGCGGAAGAACGCGATCGGTGTTGGTGTGGTTCCGCCAGCGATTAAGCTGGCCAAGACGCCAAGACGGGGACAAACATTGTTTAGGGATGCCTTTTGTGATGTCCACGCTGGCGATGATGTGCAAGGTCGTCAGCATGCACGGCACCGATCCCCGATCTGCACTCACCTGTTCCGCAGGCAACCTGCGCAGAGATTGGCCGAATTGGGCTCGATCGGTGTCCCTGATTGTTTGGCATATGAAGATCGTCTGAACGGGAGGGACTCGCCATAATCGGCGCATAGGACCTGACGAATGGTAGGCCCAGGGACTACAGAGCCGCGTTTCCACAGGGTTGGAATGGCAAAAATATTGCAATGAACCCTACTACAAGGAATGTCACACCAGCCACAGGTCCGTCCTCGAGTCGGCGCACAGCGCAACGCTGGGTGTCGATACTGGTGGCGGGAGCAACTTTATAGTCAAAACTTTACCGTAGACTGGCGATTTGGTGACTGGAAGAAGAAGAAGCAGAAACTAGGTTCAACCACGAACTCTTTTAGTCGCATGGCAGCCATCAGTATGGTCAGGTGAGCTGTCATAGAATTTTGCCCCTTTGCTGTGAAGGCCGGTGAGAGTGTATGAGGCATGCTACACTTGAGAAGAAAATGGTGATGTGACATAAGGCGAACGAACTTGAGCTTACAATGCGAAAGCGAGCCCAATAGGCGCTGCATTGATGATCCGATTTCAGCCAGCTCGGTCACGACCACGAGGTAAATAAAATAGGTTGCCCGACGGAATTGTCAGCAAGCTACTCGAGTACACTAGCCTCCGCAAGGGCTCCACCGACATATCCACATCGAGTGTCGACGCTTTTCAGGTGCTCCACAGCGAGAAAACTCATTTTCCATTGTGAGCTGCGAGTTTGTGGGTGATATGAACTGTGGCTTCGTCCCTACCACGATGCGTGGGATACTTGGGACATTCGTGGAGATTGAACATAAAGAATCGGAGGATCGAGAAAAGGATCATGAGACCGTCCATGGTGATAATGAAGTAACGTCAGCCTTCACTGGAAGACCTGGGACAAGGGGCCGGGATCTGCACACGAAGAATCCCCATCTTGAGGAGAGTATTCTTCTGAGTACGAAATTTTGTTGTTCGAGAGTGCGCAGCATGTCGCGAGTGGGTCTAATGTAGTTTGTACACTCGTCGTGAACCAAGTCCTGTGGACGAGATGCGGCGCACACTCGGGCTCGTAAGTCCAAGGGTAAGACTATCCTTGGCAACGAGGGAAGGTTTCAGT
>QFEL01009130.1:0-13535 GCA_003316195.1 Neoboletus brunneissimus
ATAAATTGCCACTCATAATTCTGCAAACCTAGTTCATGCATAACGGTGGAATTGCAGATTTCCACCTGGTTAAACGGAAACTACAAACAGAATTATCAGATGAGATATTCAATGTTGTACAGGGAAACACTGGTAGGATGTTCTTCCTGGTATGGGAAACTTGCTTGCTGAACGAATATAGATTCAGAATGGGCATTTGGATTGTTTCTGTCCAAGGTGGCTGTCCTATTGGCAAACCCTTAATGTTGCACTGATTTGTTCTCAGCTACCTGATGCGAAAGCAAAATCGTTCACTCATCAAACACTGCAGCGGGCGATGCTGGACACCATTGCTACCCTCAACAACTATGCCGACCATGCTAGCATAACTGAAGTATGGTCCTCCTACGGAATGATGCACAACAACTTACCCTGTGCTTAGCCCAGTTTGATGAACTTTTGCGTTACCGACGGCGAGAGTGTGGTTGCGACACGTTATATTTCGTCTCGTCATGACGAAGCCGCTTCACTGGTAAAGGTCGCGTTCAGAGTAGTCTATTCTATAATCTGAGGACGCTGGCAGTGGTTTTCATCCGGCACGACTTTCAGTGAGTATACGCAAGGTGGACACTACAAGATGACAAAGGCGGACAAACGAGAAAACATCATCATGGTCAGTTCCCATCCATTGTGTGCTTACATTCCTGATCCGTCTCAGATTGCCAGCGAGCCTCTGACCTTCGAGAAAGGTGCGTATACACATCTGAATGAGGTGTTCGTCCCCGACGTTCGCAACAGCCGATTGGATGGAAATACGAACCAACAACATGGTTGTGATCACCCCAAAAATGAATTTTTTACAGATACCTATCGTGGACAGGTTTTATGTTTCACCATCCGATCCTGCTGCCCTTAACCGTGGAACGGATTTTGCAGCTGCGAAGGGTCTTCTTAGCCCAAGGAATACACTTGCACCCACACATCTTAGGGATACCGCACCACCGCTGTCCATTTAACTTATATTGTTCGAGTGTATTCTATGTTTTTTATGTTTTGTTGTATATTGTAAGGCATGTGACACTTGGCACGCAACGCGACCAACACTAGTTCTCCAGAGGCCAGCGACACGCGTGTCCGCCATCTCTGAGCGAGAGCGACGAAGGCATCGGCGGGCAATATGAATCCCTGGATACTATGGAGTGCGCTGTCCCACACAGCAAGGTGCGCACATGACATGCACCCATCGTCGTCAATCTGACCTGCTCCAGGTTGTCTACCGCGTTGCAGATATTGCTTTACCTCCCATTGACTCTCGCCACCCTCTCCACTCCCACATTCCTTTTGCTCTCGCTTCTACTTTCCGTGCATTCGTTCATCCATGGCACACTCATCCTTCTCTGGGGATCGCAGTTGCTCTCCGTCATGCAGGTCCCCATGCACCCTTTCCTCCTCCTTGTATCCTTCAATGCCTTCTCACACTATGTCCATCCGGTGCTAGCCACCGCAGTCAGTTGGTGGGGCAAAATCTTGACGTTTTCGGGACCTACCTATGTAGCCATGGAGGGTCTCTCTAGCCTGCTCTTCGCCCAGAAAGTCGGTCAGGTTGGAAAGGAGTTGGCAGATGAAGCAGAAAGTTATCAATTTGGCATCCTTATTGCATCGGCAGCAGCATATGTTGTTGCAGCCTGGTGGATCGTCGTGGTCAGTTCCCATCTGCCTTACTTTTACTTTCACTCATTTTTGCTCACACAGGCGTATCCAGCTGCAGCAACGTCACCACTCTCTTCCACATTGTTGGGCGTAGCATTGACCGCTTTCTTATTCCTGACGGTGATTGGCTTCCGCCTCCGCCGGACAAACATTGTAGAATCTTCGATGCTCTCTTTATTTCTGGCCTATAACATCTGGCTCTGTGGCTTTGATCAGACATCGTCTTCAGGTCCCGCATCTTCATAGTATGTCACACCTATCGCACCCACAACAATGTACTAAAACAACGTCTACAGTGCGCCGCTTTTATCCAATATCCTTCCTCATCTTCAAACGCTGGTCAACTTCATTACGAATACCCTCCCAAAGCCAGTACTCGTCGCACTATTCTATCGACTGACTATTCTCCAATTTGCATCGCGCATACTTCCTACGATCGGTGCAGATGCTTGGGAGTCAGATGATTCAACAACTGATACTTGGGGTGGCAGACCTGTATGACCTCATAAACCTATCTTCTATACACAGCTGACTGTTGGAAATGCCTTGCAGACATCGACGTTGACTCGTTTCCTGCTGACGTACCGACAACTGATATTTGTCATGGTGTACTCACATCTACTGCGTGCGTTTCTCGTGCGCTCTTTATCTCAAGGTTAATGAATGCTTTCGAACGTGTCTGTAGTTTTGGACCCTGCATCCCAAGTTTGGTGGCGTTGGGCAAATGTCATGTTTACTCTCCTTCTATGGTCTGTAGAGCTCGTCGTTAGCCCGGACGGTGATGACGTGAGCTCAAAGTGGAAAGTGGAGTAGATTGTCCAGGCGGTACCCTGTGGACAACGTCACGCATGTCCCTAAACAATGCGCATCTTTCTGGATCAGCAGTTATTCGCTTTCCATTCCGCCTCTTCCTCCTTCATCCCTTCATAATACTCCCTCTTCCAGATCTGTGCCTTCTCCTTCACACCCTCGAGTATCCACTCGCATGCTGCGAGAGCCTCCTTGCGGTGCGGCGATGATACTGCAATGACTATTGACGGTTCGCCCACTGGAACGGTTCCTAGGCGATGATGGACGGTGCATGATATGAGAGAAGGAATGTTGTGAAGCGGTGGTTGGTGTGTCGATCGAGATATTGCTTTACGAGCATCCTGGAGGATTTGTACCATGGTTTTAATGGCCAGCTTGCTGTAAGCCTGGTATTCTAAGCATGTCACTACTTTGCCTGTGGGATTGTTTACATGGGTTCAATGACGATGTCCACACCCATGTCCCTTGTAGTGATACCTTTGAAAGAGTTGCGAGTGGTACCAACGAAAGCGGCTATTGCACCAGCGTTATCGTCCCTCACAGAACGCATGATTGCGTCCACGTCGAGGGGTTCGTATGTCAAGACACAGGTGCCACCCTCCCAATCCTGTCTTGCTGCGGTTGACGTGCTCGGGTGAGCCATCGTTTGGAGCAAGGCAAAGGTATCGATCTGTGGTAAAATCTAATCACGCTGGTTCCTGGCATCTCGCTTAGAGCGTGGTCTGACCTCCCAGAGTCCTACCGGTCTACTACTACATGTTCGCGACAGGCCACCACACACGCATTTCTATTAGGAGCGTCTCTCGATTAAATCGACGTCGTCCGCTCTCTCTTACACACCGCTCGTCATCACATGGTGTTCCCATCGACGTTCACCCGGAAGTCGAGGCTGCATTGGCAAATGGCCGTGGAGTGGTAGCGCTGGAGTCTACGATAATAACTCATGGAATGCCGTATCCCACCTCCTTAGAGATGGCACAATCAGTAGAGAACATCGTCAGGTCCACCGGAAGTACTCCAGCCACAGTAGGCCTCATCGAAGGTCGTGTCAAAATTGGTCTCCAACCCACCGAGCTAGTGCGACTTGCGAGTCGAAGTACAGATCCTGTAAAGTTGTCCAGGAGGGATATTGCTGCTGCTATAGCATCAAGGAAAGATGGCGGAACCACATGTAGCTCAACGTTGATATTTGCTGCACTCGCGGGCATCAAGGCATGATCATTGATGTCAGATTCCAGTGCCCTTGGCTCACCACATTATCAGATATTTGCCACTGGAGGGTGAGAGGCATAGAGTGCAACTAACCCAGACACTCATGTATTCACAGCCTTGGCGGAGTACATCGCGGGGGAGAGAAAAGTAAATGTCACTCCACCTTTTTCTCTAGTATCGACTGAATTGAGGTTCCCCGACAGCGATGGATATTTCAGCTGATTTACACGAACTTGCTCGTTGTCCTGTTGGGTTAGTATCAGCTGGAGTCAAGTCGATCTTGGACATAGGGAGGCAAGTCAAAATAAGTTCAGATTGTTTATCCCGAACACTAATACTCGTTATAGGACGCTGGAGTATCTCGTGCGTTGCATACTTAGATACGCTCTTGGGGTGTTTACTCAAGCAGTATCTGCATAGGAAACCCTCGGAGTACCTGTTATATCATACGCTGAGTCAAATGACTTTCCTGCATTCTACTCCCGTAAAAGTGGTTTCAAGGTTTGACCAAGGGTTATCAATATGATCATGATGTTAAACCAGGCTTTACAGTCTCCATGGAGCATTGGTGACCCGGAGGTTGCTGCCAGGATCCTTTGTGAGGATGTCATTTGGTCTCGTTGAACTATCTGGTGACTATAGAGCATAGACATACAAATGCAGCTCGGCATGTCGAATGGTGCTCTGTTTGCTGTCCCTATTCCGGAGAAGCACGAAGCCCATGGTGCTGTATTGCAAGAAGCCGTCGAAACTGCTCTACGGGAGTCAGAGGAGACCGGCGTATCCAAGTCGGGGAAAGAAGCGACACCCTGGCTTCTTAAGCGTGTTGGCGAGCTCACTAGTGGCAAGTCCTTGGAAAGCAGTAAGCGAGGTATTGCAGGTCTTCCTTCGTGCCACATTCATTATTGGTCGTAGATATCGCTCTAGTCGAAAATACTGCCCTCGTTGGTGAGTGATTCTCTTCGACGGACTTCTTGCATCGCGATATATGCTATGACACATTAGGTGGACAAATCGCTGTGGAGTATGCCAAGATTGCAAGAGAACGCCAGGATGGGAAAAATGTGAGTTGCATATCGAACCGACTAACATCCTAATCAACGCGACACCCAGCATTATTACAGTGATTTACCCACGAATCCATCCTCACGGACTATCCAGAAACCCAAGCCGGTTGACTATGGCTCTGGGAGTGCAGCGAGGATGATTCCCGATGCTCGAAAAGCGACGGTTGTTGTCGTGGGATGCGCCGCTGTAGACATTACTTCGCAAGCCGAGGTCCTTATCGGCTCTGATCAAATGAGCACCTACCCCGGGAAGGTATCCGTATCGCTGGGTGGTGTCGCTCGCAACATTGCCGAGGCAGCTCACAGGGTCATGTCTGGATCAACTGGAAATGACGCTGCTACATTGCTTGTCGCCCCAATTGGCGACGATGACTTTGGCAAATTGATCGGTGCCAAGATCCAGTCACTCGGAATGCGGACGGATGGACTAGTGTCCATTCAAGGCCGACAGAGTGCTGTTTGCAATCTGCTTCTCGATTCGCACGGCGAGCTACGGTGCGGCGTTTCTGATATGGATCTTCCGCATACTTGGAAAGCAGACCAGGTGCGCATGACTTCCACCGAACATTCATGATTTGCCCCTGAGACGTCTCAGATACTTGCCATTCTTCGGGATCAACGCCCTCGACTTCTTGCCTTCGACGGCAATATTTCCTCGGATGTGCTTGCCACTGTTGTGACAGAGAGCTTGGAGATGAATATTCAAAGTACGTTTGTTCAGTTTTCGGGTGTTCATTTAGTGACCTAGTTCCATTCAGCATTCTTGTAGGTCCCCTTTATTTGCTCTCGTTCTTTTTTGCCGATCAAAATTAGTGAGCCAACTTCAGTCGTCAAGGCCTCGCGTATCCTGCCCGCAGTAACCGCGAACCTAGCAAGGTCCACCCGATCGGTGATATCCTTCGCCTCGCCGAATTTGATCGAACTTGCCCAGATGTATCAAGATGCCAGCAACAACTACGACCTGATGTCCCACGAGCGCTGGTGGAACGTGATCGATAGTTTCGGGCTGGGATCCCAATTCCGCACCGACTTAGTGCAGCTCGCGAAGAGAGAGGTCTCAGACACAGCATCAGATTTGGGCACATTGTCATTCATAGCCGACAGGGGCATTGTCCAAATGGCTGTCAACCTCCTGCCGTTCTTCCAGCACATCGTGATTAAGTGTGGAAAGCTCGGTGTGGTGGTCGTAATGCGACTTGATCGAGCAGAAGCGAGTGCCTGGGCAGCGCAAAGCAGCAACCCGCGCTATCGATACATCGTCGCTCACTCCCCGACCTCGGACGAGATGGTGGTTGTACAGCACTTCCCCCCGCTACAGGCAGCGCAGGATGTGGCACTGAACTCCACCGGAGCCGGTGATTCGCTTAGTGGAGCGTTGCTGGCTGTTCTCGCTCGAGATCTTCGTGCATTCAACAGTCCACTGACTTTATCGAGAGCATTATATATCGCTCAACAGGCAGCAATTCTGACTCTGCAGAGTCTGCACGCAGTGTCACCATCATTATCTTTGTTAAAATCCACATGACAGTACTATTATCTAATTTCTAGCGTATCAACGTTGTTCCAGAGGTCCAACTCGCACTGTGCTGCGTGCTACTCGCAGTCTCTCTTTCTCGGCAAGCTGTAATTCTTTGCGGTTTTCCTTCGCTTTTTTCTCATAATATGCCTGGATGACTGTTAGGACTAGAAGGGTTCAGGGAATAGGGAGTACATACTTGAGCTCCATGCTTGAGGCGCGTGATGATGTTCGCAGCCTGTCCTTTGGTAAGTCTCTCCGTGGCATCTGTGGCGCTTGCCCGATCCATTGCGCGTTTTCCTCTCCTCTTATTGATAAATGCCTTCTGGCTTTCTGTGGCCGGAGCTTGCCGCCACCTGGCACTCCGGAGTAAACTGTTCCTAAGTCAGCAACGATGTAGAATATCCATACCAATCCATACCCTAAAGCAAGTGGCCCACGAAGTACTTTCTGAACTGCATAAGTATCACAGCCCTTGAGCGCGTCAGACAGCGTATCTGCAGTCAATATCAACCGTTTCCGCATGAAAGGAGACAACTGCAACCGTCTGGCAGAAGAAAAGTGCATAGTTGCCTCAGTGTATGTAGCGCGGAGGCATGCTACATTTTTTATAAGTATTTTGGCCCCAAATTTGTGTATCGTACATTTACCTTCACCTTGAGCATTTGGCTCAATTCGTATATAACCTTTGCCAAGGCATTCGAGGACATAGACATCTGAACCGCACCCAACCCATGCGTTTTGACTCACCCTCGGGACGTGAGGCGCCCCGGAAAAGTTGTCCACCATCGCGAAGGGATCATCATAGTCAAGATAAGTAACAGAAGTTGGCTCAGGTATGGCACCGTAACACTCTAACTTGACTGGGATATTGCTCAAGTTGCAAGGACTGGTGGACTCCGCCCTGGCTCTCAAGTCGGCGATGCTAGCATCTGTCTCGACGATGAAATTCTAAAAATCAATGGATGGGCTAAGAATACTGACCATCAACAATTTCACTAGGATCTAGGCCAAGTAGGGTTGGTATCGAGACAACACCAGATACACGAGAGGCCGAATCCACAAAGTCGATGATGCGACAATCAACTTTTCCACTGGCAGGAGACTGTCGCATACCTCTGCCAATCTGCAACAAGGGGTGAAATATGTATATGAAATAAAAGGCACTCGGAGCGTACCATTTGTGCATAAACATTTCGAGATCGTGTAGGACGGCAAACAACAATGCAGTCAACGTTCGGAATGTCCGCGCCTTCCGTCAAAATTGCTGTTGATTGCATGGTATTCCACTCAGTCATCAACGCAGAACCTCACGCGACGTACCACAATTGACTAAAACAGGATAGCGTCCAGCCTTAAACTCTGTGATCAATGTTCGCCGCTCATTCGCCGGTGTGTTGGAGTGTAGGTGACGAGCGTCAATTCCAAACTCCCGAAAAGTTCTTGTGAGCTGTCTAACATGGGCGAGATTGACGCAAAACACGAGAGTTGACTTGCGGTCACATGCTGGGATGGGACGTTGATAAGTGAATAGTGTCTGTTCTGGCGTTCATGATACGTACACGCTCGGTCAAGCCATGCCTGCACGACGAGGTCATTGATTGTCTCGGTGTTGATGATGCGAGCGAGACCAGAGGCATTGAAGTCCCCTGACCTGGGGTTAAGAGTGACACCTTGCAAATTGATGCTAGCTTTAACAGAGGTGAATCGCACATCACATAACCTGTGGTCAGGTTATGATTGATTTGCGCGAATAGATAACAGATAAGCTTGCCATTGTTCCTTGATCATGTCAAGGAAATCGCGGTGGTAAACAATTTTCTCGAACACTGAACCAAGTGCGAGGCCGTCATGGCGGCTGAATGTGGCTGAGAATCCAATAATCGGGACGGAATATGGTACGGAGGGGGGCACGAAGTGTGGATCGGGATTCTTGATGTCAGTGTTAAAATGGGATAGTATTCGACGATAGCTAGGAAGTCAGATTGACATCGCATCCCTGTGTCGGGTGGGTGATACTTACGAAGGGGCTGCGGCATGGTGTGCCTCGTCTACGATGATTGCTTTCAAGTTCTCTGGTCGAAATTTCGCCAGTCGCTGTGGCTGGAGCAGGGTCTGGTATGTTGCCACAGTCCTGGACACATCTTACAGTGTGAGATCTAATAGTCATGCCCAAGACTCACACGTCTGCTCGCCCGCTTGCTCGATGGTTGATGCCTTGTTCAAGCTCAACTTTCCAATGTGGGTGTGTTTGCTCTGCTTGAGCGGCCGCCTGACGTGCAAGCTCAATACTATTGACAACAATCAAGGAGCCAGAGGCTCGAGACAGTTTCGGGGAAGGAATTTGGGAAAGGAGCATAGTGAAAATTGTTGTTTTGCCTGCACCTGTAGGTAGGGAAACACCGATGCGAGTGATGCCAGCACGCAGCGCGGCATGGCATGCGTCCAGACAGGATTGCTGGTACGGCCGTAGGACGAATTGTGCAGACTTGGCGAAGCCACGCCGGGAGTGAAGCAGAACGCGCAGCCTGCTACATTTCACTGACCAGGTTTGAAAGCATCTCATGGAGATGGATCGAGGACAAGATCAAGTTGGTGCGGCACATGAAATAAATAGCCAAGGATGGGACAACAAGCATCGGCTGTTCAGAGCGCACACCAAACTGACTGGCGGGAGACATTCTCTACATTCGCAGATATCCTACTAGTGTTAGAGCATGTAAACTGTCCATACTCCGATGCCAATGCCAAAGAAATAGGGGAATAAAATCAAGTCTATGAAGATATGGGGTGACAAGGGAGAAAATGAGAGGACGGAGCCAAAGCCCAGAGGACATGCAACATAACCATCTACCCAGATCCACCAGAGTAAACCTTGCCAAACAAGACCTGTTGCAGCTTGTCGTATAACGACAAAACACCAGCACCAGCGACACCACGGAGAATGTTTGCACCGGCACCCTTGAACAATGATTTGGTACCCTCCTTGGCAATGATTTGCGACCCAGCATCAAACATCGACTTGTAGTGGACACCAGCACCGGAGGTCATCATCATGCGACGACTAAAGAGCAAGTCAGAAACACGTGAGTCGATCAAGGAAAGCCACCAACCGAATAGTATCGAGGGGATACGATGCAAGACCGGCACCAATTGTAACACCCCAACCAAGCATGAACGACGCCAAGAAGGATCCCTCAAAGGATCCTACAAGTACAACAGGCTCTAGAGGGAATCATCAATACTAATCGACCAGAGGTAAACAAATGACATACTGAGCGAATCATAGACACCGAAATAGAGACCACGGTAGACAATGATACCAGCCACCGACGGGACGAAGCCACGGTAGAGACCCGCAATACCATCAGATGCGAGGGTCTTTCTGTAGACATCGACGAGACCGTTGAACTGACGAGCTCCGCCACCCTTCGCAGACTTGGCATCGTTGGCAAGTCGGGTACGAGCATAATCGAGAGAGTACACGAAGAGAAGCGACGAAGCACCGGCGGCACCACCAGAGGCGACGTTACCAGCGAACCATTTCCAATATCCCTCCGACTTCTTGAAGCCAAAAAGTGACTTGAAGTAGTCCTCTACAGGTAATGATTAAACACCGAAGAGAACAAAGTGTGAATAAGCATACTGAAGGCAAAGTTCAAAGCCTGCGTAGGGAAATAACGGATCACGTTCGCGGTGTTTCCACGCCATAGCGAGACGAGACCCTCCTCCTTGTAGGTGCGGGCAAATGCGTCGGTGACACCCTTGTATGGTGCGGCAAGACGACCTTGTTTGATCTGAAAGCCAGGTAAGCATGACGGAGAATACAGTATGTGCGACGCACCATCTCATCCTGGTTTTGTACCAACAGCTTAATTCGCTCAATGGGTGCGGCTGACGTCTTAGCAACGGCCTACACAACGGATAGTGAGGATGAGGCCGGACAACAATGTAGAAAATGATGCATACGGCTGAGACACCACCCATGAGGAAATCAACTGCACAAAGAGATTGAGATGGACGACGACGACGACGAACGAAAGAAACGAACTCATGAAGTCCTGAGGAGACTTGACCTTTTTCACGTCGGCCATTTTTTTAAAGCTGAGTGGGGAAGGATGAAGATAGAGGATGAGAGACAACCTGAAAAAGTTGCGCGCTTTTGACAGCTTGCGGGATTTTCCGGAACAATGATGTTCTCACGCTCTTGACCGATGGATTGGCCCGAATTCTCGGCCCGACCGACCTCCCGCCAATACGTGAGTTGCATGATAATTGAGCATTACTACCCAGTATTATATGTAAGGTGTCGGTTACCATACTGCTATCATACATCCTTGTTCACCTCTCCCCAACTACGGCCAAACACCAGAACGCGAAACAGACCCACAAGGATGAGGGCCATAACCATAATTCCCACTATATTGCTCATAGCCGCTGCGATGAGTCTCCCCCACCGCAGTAGCCCCGGCCGGCGAGATGTATCCACCACCTGCTTGTGCTACATACGGCGTGGGTGGGAGGCGCAACGGGGGCAACTGCGATCCAGTGTACGCTGTCTGCGGAAGTTGTCCCGCAGCCCCACAGGGGATGGATGATCGTGTAGCACCACCTGTAACAGGGGAGACAGGTGGGAGCGTACTAGAAACCGACTGCGGGTGGGTCGTGACGGCATCCACCCGCGACTTCTTCCAGATCTGTTCCGTGGGCGAGGGCGCACCTGACGGTGCTTTCCGCTTCTCTACCGAGGGTCGTAAGGGTTGCGGCTGTGGTTGCGGCGAGGATTGTGACCTCGGTTGTTCATCCTCAGAGTCAGCGGTAAGGTCAATTACGTCCTCTTGGTGGGATTCGTGTGCGGCCGGCGCTGTACGCAGGGGAACTGGTTTGGGAACCGAACTCGACCCAACACTATGCGAAATCGACAGCTCGCGTTTGACTCGGCCTTCGTCCTCGTCATCTGAATCTAAAACAAATATCTCAACTTGCTTCTTCGCGTGAGCTTTCGCATCCGCTTCTTCATCTACAGATGCAGGCGACGATTCACGAGGCGGTGAATAGTGGTGCGACATGACGACGGGATGGGTTGCTCGCCATTCGGGAGATGCAAACTTGTCATCATTTGTATGCCATTGGCCGTCGTTCTCGACCACCACATCATCGACATCTTCTGAAGTTTCTTTCAGAATTTGGTCAAAGTACCTAGTAAAACAAAAGAATTAGAAGGGTGAGCAATCGAGGATACAAATACATACCCATCAATAATTAGATCATCGGGATTAAGAACCTTCTCGCATACCGGACAAAGCCAAGTGGTCGTTTGCTCCATGCAAGAAAACCACGACGTCACATCGAAGCACTGTGAGTGAACACATAGCATCGACCTGCATGGTGTCTGAATTCGCATGAAGCTCAGCTGTGAAAAAAACGATTAGATTATTATCCCACAATGACTTTTGTTAACTCAACATACCGGGCACTTCAAGGACATCTTCTGTGGACCCGCGACTATTTCGTCGTCATCGTTCGACGGCTTGAACACTATTACAAAGATGAGCCCGTCATAAGAAACAAAGGAAGAGTAGCCCACTCTCCGCTAGAACATCTTGGCCACTGCGGTATTTGCCTTTCTTCAACCTATCCACCAGTTGCGCAACTGTAGTCACCTCGACAAGGAATACTGTCATGTAAAATTTCTTTCGGCATATCAGTAAGCAACCTTGGTTTCTGTAAATTGCTTACTTTGGGTTGAACGGGTTGCTGGCTGTTCACGTATACCATTTCAACGCGGTTTTGACCATTCATTCGCACCATTCTGCCCAGGTCAGCCGGCGGCGCAGTGCCAGGCTTCTTCTTGAGCCCCTTCAAATTAGCCTGTAGCGCGGTTCCATTCACTCGTACTTCACACGTCGGTGGGAATTCAATGGGACAAGGGCCGGCAGGTGGCCTGAAAACCGTTGGGTTCAGGCTATAATAGGTAGAACTAGTGCAATACAACCGAAGCTGATACTTGGGGCTGTGAATGGTGATGAGGGTGTGCTAGTTCGATGCACACTTGTCAGCATACCTAGCAGAACCCAGCTTAATGGTCTGTTCGCTGTTGAGAGTAAAGGTGAGACTTTGTTGCTTCCGATCAGTTGAGCTTGTCGACTCTGCTTCATGATCAGTAAGGTGAAATATACGACGAATGTGGACCTAACCTGGACATTCTGCGATTCCTGACACCGACTGATCGATGCGGAAGAAAGGGGATGGTTTGAAGCGCATGGCTGGAAACCGCTCAGTAAAAGTGGTGTGAAGGCGGTTTCATATCTCACCAAGCTTGGATACACCTGCAACTGCTACAGCGCTTACCGGTGGGGGTGGCGCCCGTGGTGGCGCGTATGGATCGTAACGGCCAGTCGAGGTCGCAGGGAATATTGTCGTAGAACCATATGATGCGGGGGTCATGGTCTGAATGGGCTGAACTCCCGCCGAGCCTGACGACCGACTTTGAGAATACCTAGAAAGATAAGTGATCTATCAACAACGTGCTCACGGCGCAGAGAACAAGATGTCCTGTAGTATGCGAAACCGCTAAACAATATGATGCAACACATTCGACGAGTGCAGAGTGGCTTAGGCGGACAAAGGTATGCTTGACTCACATTCCGGAAGTACGGACCTGATAAAGGATGGCCTGAGCTTTCGTCCATTTCTCTATATTATTCGACTGTCTCCAGGCGTCCATTTGATGGACGATTCTATCAATCAAATCCTGCTTCTTCCCAGACTTGACAAAAACAGTTTGACACTGATCATTGAAGCCGGTCAAGATTTGTTTGAGTTTATCAACAGTATTATGCTTGACCGTATGGCGCAAATTCTAGGAGGGATTAAATGATGCAGGATACACCATGAGTGTAACTTACCTCAAAGTCAGACCAGGAATTGTTTGCTGCCATCGGATTGAAGGGTTGCAGCGAACAACCAGAGAGCGAACACTGCGACCACGAGAGTGGATGACGGCCAACTGGGAGCTTTCGCAAGGCGGCCAGGTTACTTTCAGGCGTCACTGTACAAAATACACAAGCGTAAACAAGATCCGCAGACTCTTGGTCACGTGTAGATAATCTTGCTCCTGACCGTCATCATGTCCGACGACGAGTACGACAAGCTTTCAAAGGAAGAGAGGGAAACCAAGGACAAGGCTGACAGGGAGCGTGAAGCTTCCGAACAGGCTGGTAGGAGTCTGTAGCTGTGTG
>QFEL01009166.1:0-11342 GCA_003316195.1 Neoboletus brunneissimus
ACTCATTCACTTTAATTTGGGTCCCTTCTCATCATAACATTGCAGACATTCTTATGAAAGCCTTACCCTGCCCTGCATTTGAGAAGTTTCGTCTTTCCCTTGGACTCGTTGCTTGTTGAAGGGGGTATGTTAGATTATTCTCATGACTCATTGTTATCATCTTGCACTTCGTCCACATCCATGTAGCATTACATAATGCGTCATACACTTTAGATTCCAAAACCTTCTTTCTCTTTCCCTCAGCATTTCTCACCATCTGTGACAATCGCTGAGGTATGTTGTTCTCACTAGCATACATCAACCTTGTAGCTCACTTGTACGTCCTAGCTGGATTCATGCTAGGTAATCATTAGCGTTTCTCACCATCTGTGACGATCGCTAAGCTGGATTTGTGCTAGCTCGTACCGTAATTTGACCCACTAAAGGCTGAAGGTTTTCCTATTCCCATCCCATGTCCCGGGGTCCTTGACTCTTTTCATAACATTGTCTTTTTCTTTTTCCAAATTCAAATCGGCAATTCTTCTAACCAAATCATCCAAGGTATCGGGATCCATCTTGATGAGTCCTTACTGTTTGGTATCTTCCAACCAAACTCTGGGGACTTTGCAAACGAAGCAACGTAGAAAGTACTTCCTACTGCGGAGGTAATATCTCCTTCTCCGGTAGGTTTGATAACAAGTTCTCTGGGGGCTGCAGCAACCAGGAACCAGACTGCACATAAACTAATGGTATGAAACTAGTAATGACGCTCTACCTCTCGAATTACTTCGAGGACTAACGGAATGAGATA
The DNA here is from genome assembly GCA_003316195.1 of Neoboletus brunneissimus. Lineage (NCBI taxonomy): Eukaryota > Fungi > Basidiomycota > Agaricomycetes > Boletales > Boletaceae > Neoboletus > Neoboletus brunneissimus. The sequence goes on from QFEL01009166.1 coordinate 791, forward strand.
GTCTCAGCCATAACCCTATGACGGGGGCTATGTTGACCTTCACCAACAGAGCACGATCTTTGCACGGATATCACCTCAAGGGAGGGATGAAGAAGGTTCTAAACTAATGAGACAAATCTCTGCTTCTTAGGCAGTCCCCTAAAGGTGTTGGGGGTAAAGGAATTGAAAGTGAAGAAGATGAAGTCCTTTGGCCCTAGGATCCGGGCAGTGTACTAGCAGTCTAATCCAAGTGTTATAATCTCAAAGGGGCTGAGATCTCAACACTGGCCAGACACACCCAATGGGCATACATCAAAACCACGTGAGGGAAGAAGAGAGACAAGATGGAAGTCAAGTGCCAATTCACAGCTGTTAGAATCCCAATAGTCCCACAAGGCAAGAGACATGCTCAGCCCACAAGTAAGACCTGAAGATCAGAAACAAAGTGGATTAGACTGGGGATTCCAGTCGCAGAGTATCTACTTTATATAGGTTACAGGAATGTGCATAGACCATGCTTGGCATGGGAATTATGAATAAGAGGATGACTAATCATGAGAGAATGCTGAGTAAAAAGAAGCAGCGCATGAGAGAAGAGCAGAAATTAATAACATGTGCTGATGATGTCATGGGTCTAGACCTGATCATGTGTGTGTTCCCATGGTCATGTGCATGCATCGAGAGGAGATAAAGATGAAATGTTAAGTTAAGTGTTAAGTGTCAAAAAATGAAAAATAAGGTGTATATTATTACACATGCTTTTAATCTCCGTTAACACTTCCATTCCACATGCATATGCCTCATGTATTTAATTACCATTCACCCTATGCCCTATAGCATAGATCTAACCACAATATGTACACATAGTAGTATCAATATATAAACCCAGAGGGCTACAGCTGGTATCCCCAGTCTAGTTCTCTTGGGAGTTCACCACCAAAGAGATCCTCTCAGTCCTTCTCCTTCTTTCCAGTTGGTTTTAGTTGATTTGCCTAAGCCTTGCTTTGGGTCATTTCAGAAGGTCCAAGGTGTCGGGGTACAGGGGCATTCCAGGATAAGCATGGAAACAAGCGAGGTGTGAGGGGTAGAGCAGAGGAGGTAACTTGGAGGTAGGGATGTGGGTGGAGGCAAGGATTCCAAGGGAAGACTAGGCGTAGAACCAAGTAAGGACAACATGTTAGGAATGTAGACAGCCTTCCTAGATGAGGAGGGACAAGAATGAGGGCCAGGGTACAGGTGTGAGGTGGGTTCTCACAAGTGTGTGACAGGAGTGAACCAAAAAAGGAATAGGGGCTATAATGAGCCATAATATCTTCTGGATGTTTCAATGATATTGCAATCTTGATAAAGTTTTCAGTGGCCAGAAACCTTGGTGGCATGATGGCATTTGCAAACAAGGTTCAGTGTTACAACTTGCCAAGCCCTTGTCCCTTTTTCGGCTTAGCCCCTGTCTCACACCTATGAGAGCCACCCTCACACCTGTACCCCGCCCCTCATCCTTGTCCCCCCTCACCTGGGCAGGCCATCATTGTTCCTAATGTGACCCCCTTGCTTGGTCTTATGACTAGACACCACTTGGACTCTTCGTTTCCCGTCCCTGTCCTCACTCTGAGTTACCTCCTCTGTCCTACCCTCTGCCATAGACCCGTTCCCATGCCTATCCAGGAATGCCCTACTTCCCCATCACCCTGGACCTTCACCAGTCACATCTGGGGATCTTCCCCATCACCGTCTTTTGTCCTCGTATCTACCTGGGATCTCCCCCCAGCTCCCTTGTACACTTTCATATTCTTTCTATTCACCTTGACATTCTTCATTTACCTTACCCTTGGTGCTATCTGTGCACCCCTCGCCCTAGTCATGCATCTACTGATGTCATGCTGTAGTATTTCCCTTCGCCCCACTTATGCAGCCCCTTACCCTCACTTATTTCACACTTGTCACTCAGGCTTGCACGTCCTTCTGATGTCCTCACCCTTCACCCATGTCCTTGGCCCACATTCGGGCTCCTCTTCATTTGCATAGTACTTATTGTTACAACTCGCCTAGCCCCTATCCCTTTTTTGGCTCTAGCCCCTGTCTCACACCTGTGAGCACCATCCGTACACTTGTACCCCGCCCCTTGCCCTCATCCCTCCTTGCCTAGGGAGGCCATCACCATCCCTAATGTGACCCCCTTGCTTGGTCTAATGACTAGACACCACTCAGATCCTTCGTCCTCCACCCTCGCCCCCACTCCAAGTTACTTCCTCCGTCCTACCCTCCGCCATAGACCCGTTCCTGTCCCTATCCAGGAATGCCCTACTTCCTTGTCACATTGGACCTTCACTGGTCACATCTGGGGAACTCCCCCATCACCATCATTCGTCCTCGTATCTGCCCAGAATCTCCCCCTGGCACCCTCGTACGCTTTCCCCTTGTTCTTATTCACCTTGTCGTCCTTCATTTACCTTACCATTGGTGCTATCGGCACACCCTTCACCCTAGTCATGCGTCTACCGACGTCATGCTGTAGTATTTCCCTTTGCTCCGCTTACACGGCCCCTATCCTCGCTTATTTCACACCTGGCACTTTAGCTTGCGCGTCCTTCTGACATCCCTGCCCTTCACCCATGCCCTTGGCCCACATTCGGGCTCCTCTTCATTCGCTATCCTTATATACAGGACGATCCTAGCTAGTTATACCCTAGCTTCAGCTTACCGGTTCTACCTCTGGACTTGTACCTTGTCCATACCGGCTATACCCCTTGTATTCGCATACTCTGCCTATGTGTCATATCCTGAAAATCTTGTAAGTCTAACCCCGGTCCTCCGGACCAACTCCGTTCTCTGTACATACGAACTCCGGCGCGTTCTCTTTAGAGACGCAACTCCTATATCTCGGATCTTGTCCATACTTACAGTGACTCACAAAATTGTCCCAATGTTTTGCACTTTTTGATTGTTCAGTAAATAGCTCTTACACATAAACAAATATAAACAAAGTGTTGGTGTATCAATGGTAGCAGTTACTCATGGCTAAGTGCTGGTAAAAGAATTATGTAATTTAGATTGGTAATCATGGAGATATATGCAATTCAAAACTAACACTCATTGGGACAATTATGTGAGTGTATTTCAGAAATATCAGAATCTGATGCTCCACTGTTTCTATAGCAACCAAATGTCAATAGATTGTTGCTATGGTGATGCTATTTGTCATGGGACCTATAGTCAAGCTATTTAACCAGGATGGATATTCTCAGAAGTTCACAATTCTCCCATGCTTCCCATATCCTCTGCTCAGAAGGAAAATATCCTTTCCCTGGCCTCCAATGGTCTTTCTATTCGCAAAATTGCCTCTAGAGCTGGTGTTGGCAGATCTACTGCATCCAGAGCACTCCAGGACATGCTTCCTAATCAATTAGTTCCTGCTTCTGGACGTCCTTCAAAGCTTTCTACTCACTCTCAACAGTCTATCATCACTCAAATTACTACTGGCAAGGCCTCTAATGCTGTTCAAGCAACCAAACACATCAACACCATCATCTCCACTCCAGTCTCCTCAGAAACAGTCAGAAGGATCCTTAGAAAGAATTCATTCAAGGCTGTGGTAAAGAAGAAAAAGCCATTGCTCAGTACAGTGCATAGGAAAAAGCGCTTGAACTTTGCTTTGAAGTACAAGGAGTGGACTGTGGAGGACTGGAAGAGGGTAATCTGGTCAGATGAGACTAAAATTAACAGAATTGCTTCAGATGGAAGGCAGTGGGTATGGAAAAAGGCTGGAGAGGGGTTGATTGAAAGGAAGGTTCAGGGTACAATCAAGTTTGGTGGAGGAAACATCATGGTATGGGGCTGTATGGGTTGGGAGGGTGTGGGGAGGCTTGCAGAGATTGAGGGGAGGATGAATGCTGAGCAGTATGTGGACATCTTGGAGAACAACTTACTGCCTAGCATGGAGGAAAGTGGAATTTCTCTGGATCATGTCATTTTTCAGCAGGATAATGATCCCAAACATACCTCCAAAAGGGCCAAGAAATGGATGGAGGATAATGATATCACTCTCCTGGACTGGCCTCCACAGTCTCCAGACCTCAATCCCATTGAACACCTCTGGGGTCACATCAAAAAAGAGCTTTGTCAGTATGCAAAACAGGCTAAGGGAGTTTGGGAGATATGGGATAGAGTTGCAAAGGTGTGGGGAGAGATAGAGCCAGGAGTGTGTCAGGGATTGATTGAAAGTATGCCTAGAAGAGTTGCAGCAGTGCTTAAGGCCAAGGGGGGTCATACCAAGTACTAAAACTACATTTATAGAACACACTCACATAATTGTCCCAATGAGTGTTAGTTTTGAATTGCATATATCTCCATGATTACAAATCTAAATTACATAATTCTTTTACCAGCACTTAGCCATGAGTAACTGCTACCATTGATACACCAACACTTTGTTTATATTTGTTTATGTGTAAGAGCTATTTACTGAACAATCAAAAAGTGCAAAACATTGGGACAATTTTGTGAGTCACTGTAAGCTACCGTACTAAGGTACTGACATGGCGTCTAAGTACCCTGCCTAAGGGGACATGGACCAAGAGGGAAAAAGGAAGTTGACAAGGGGGAAGCTAATGTCCTGGGGAAGGGGGAGCTATCTATGGAGTGTGTGACCCTCCCTGTCATGGGGTACAGGGTAGTCTGTGCAGGAGGATGTGTCATAGGGTCCAGGGCATGGGTAAATGGGGTGGTAGTGCTCCGAGCAGGGCAGGAACAACTCAGGTGAGTGGATAAGATTGAAAGGTAACAGAAAATGCAGACTGTGGGAAAACCGAACGGGTCGTGGGAAAACCGAACATGTTCGGTGCACTGAACGAGGAGAGAGCTCCAAGATGTGACAGCTCACCATGAATAGGAAGAACGAAACTGAGGCTTGTCAGAATGAAGGAAAATAAGAAGGATGGGGTTGACCCGAGTTGGCAGTTGTCTGGGGTTCCCTGTGGGGAGGAACCGAACAGGGGTGTTCAGTGCAGGGATAGGGGTGTTCAGTGTAAAGACAGGGGTGTTTGGTGGTGTTCGGTGTGCGGAAAAAGGTTGATTTGGGTCCGTCATAGCAAAACAAAGGTGAGGGGTCAAAATACAAAGGGTGGGGTGTGGAATGAGTTGTAACAACTCCACTTGGCATTGTTGAGTCACTAGAGCAGGAAGAGTGCTCCTATGGACTTTACTCTGCAGTGCATGTCATTTGAGCCCTGCCAGCTCTGACACACCTCGCCTCTGTCCCATTCATTCCCCACTCTCTCGTCCCTCTTACAAAGTCTGAGGTCTGCGCGATCCAATGTTGTCTTCACGCCCGTACCCCTCCTCCTCAGAATGCCCCACACTCCATCACCCGAAACCATCCACTCCAGCGTCTCAAGACCCATTCGAAACCCTCACCCAGCTCGGAGGAGCTCTACCGCCAATGCCTCCAGCATCACTGTCGCCTTGGCAGGGAATCCCTCTCCCAGCTTCAATGACTACCTCATGCACAGTTTCTCCCATTACTGCCCTCCCCCTGGTCTCAGCAATGGAAGACATGAGTTCAATGGGTCAATGGCTGCTCACATACAAGCAATGGAAAGCTCAGTTCGACTTGTATGGCGTGGCGTCTGAACTGACTAGACTGCCACCCCAACCGTTCAATTTCCTTGCCAGGAACCTGAGCCAGCCCATCCCTGGCCATGCCCCAGAATCCAGGAGCTTGACCCCCCGTCGCCCCCTTCCAGTTCCACCTACACTGCCTGCATCCTTATCACAACCAGGAGCAGCAGCAGCAGTAGCAGCACCGAGTTCCCTCAGGAGCACATTAGGGAAGTCCATCACCACGAAACCAGACATGTTTGATGGTGACAAGAACAAATACGTGACCTGGAACTGTCAAATGGCCATGTACATCGCCGGCTTCCCCAACCCACCTGCCAACTGGCAGAAGATCTTGATCACCCTATCATACATGTGCAGCGCAAATCCCGCTGGTTGCTTCACTGACTTATGGGCTGTGCAGTATATGAGGACAATTAGAAGCGTCAAGTTCGAAGACTTTATGGAGAAATTAGACTCCATATTCCAGCCTTGCACGCTGAAGAGGAACAGTGAGGAAGCATTGCTCAACCTCAAACAAGGACCCTCTGAAGCCATCGAGGATTTCATCACACACATGCATCAGCTTATCCTCAAAGCTGAGTACGACACCCACCACAATGCCCATGTACTGGTATATGTGATGTGCAACGGCACCCACAATGAGATTGTGGAGTTCATAGAACAATCCCACCCCGACTTTATTTCAGTCAAAAACATTGGTCTCTAGGAACAGGCCCTCGTTTACGCTGAACAGGCGATCGGGGAGATTAAAGGTCATGAGGTGCACACTCGTGTACACAACCCTACTCCCAATCCCCAGTGGCGTCCACATCCTCTGACTTCTACCCCAGCCACTTCGGCCACAAATCCTAAGCCCGCTCCGGTGGCAACACCTACAGTCCACCCGAATGCTCCTGGGACTTTCGGAGCCCAAGGAGGTGTCCCCATGGACCTCAGCCAGGCAAGAGCAAAAGGGCTCTGTGTCAAGTGTGGTGGTCCCTGGCCATGCCCAACTCACTTCCATTCCTGTCCCCACCAAGTCTGCCAAATGACATTCCATGGACAAACTCTAGAATACATGTTGGCCGAAGAACTTACAGAAAAGATTGTGAAGGTCAAGAAGGATTTTCCTCAGTCTCAGTAGGTACTGGTCACCCTGCTGAATGTATTAATCTACTGTCTTCAAATCGATTTGTTGCATTACCAATCGAAGAAGTAGATGAGACCAACGAACTGACTGTTATGATTCACTCCTACATCTACCTTTCTTCCTTTCTTCTCTTCACTTGCCCCTGTTACAACTCGTCCTAGCCCCTATCCCTTTTTCGGCTTCGCCCCTGTCTCACACCTGTGAGAACCGACCACACACCCGTACCCCGCCCCTAGTCCTCGACCCTCCTCGCCTAGGGAGGCCGTCACTGTTCCTAACGTGAACCCCTTGCTTGGTCTCTTGACTAGACTTCACTTGGACCCTTCGTCTTCCGTCCTCGCCCTACTCCGAGTTACCTCCTCTGTCCCTCTCTCCGCCTTAGACCCGTTCCCGTGTCTATCCAGGAACGCCCTACTCTCCCGACACCTTGGACCCTCACCGGTCACATCTGGGGATCTTCCCCATCACCATCGTTTATCTATGTATCTGCCCAGGATCTCCCCCTGGCCCCCTCGTACGCTTTCTCCTTGTTCTTATTCACCTTGACGTTCTTCATTTACCTTACCACCGGTGCTATCTACGCACACCCTTGCCCTAGTCATGCGTCCATTGACGTCATGCTGTAGTTTCCCCTTCACCCCGCTTACGCGGTCCCACCCTCGCTTATTTCACACCTGGCACTTTAGCTTGCGCGTCCTTCTGACGTCCTCGCCCTTTGCCCACACCCTTTGCCCACGTTCGGGCTCCTCTTGATTCGTTTACTTATATACCGGACCTCTTAGAACACTTGTACTCTATCTTGACCTTACCTGGGTATCCCCTTCGCATTGTAGCACCTGTACTTTGCACCTACACCCAATGTCACTGCTTTGATCTTCTTCTACTGTTGTCTGGCGCCCCCGTCAGGACTTCCTCGACTAGAAGAAGCTCCCAGGTCTACGTCTCCAGCTTACCCGGTTGGAACGTAACAGCCCCAGCCTTACCTATGCTTCTTATGTCTTGCACTCCCATTAGTCACAATCAGTCACAATCCCTTTTCATTTCACAAACCCTTCTCATTTAAACCTTAAATCACACAGCCTAGCCCGGGTTCTTCTTCGAACCCTTCCCCTCTGCCCCGGGCAGCACCCCCTTTCATCTCCGCTCTTCATCTCTGGCTATTACCTCCATTCCATTCCATTTCGTGCCCATGCTGTAGTACCCCCGCTCAGATACCATGCGCCCCCTCTCCTCTTTGTCCTGTACCTGCCATTCCTGACTCGGTCCGTGTGCAGTAGGGTATATTACTTAAACAGCTAGCTAGCACTCTTGTACCCTAGCTTAGCTTCCTGATTCTACTCTCTGAAAGCTCACCTTTGCGCGATCTAACTTTGCCTGTCACTGGACCAGCGTAGCCCTTCGCATCCTTTATCCTCAACAACAAGGCCTTTGACCTGAGTCAACTGAGGCCTTGGACCTCTGATCCTCACCTCCACCTGTGTCCGCACCTTGAACTCTCTCAGCACCCCATCTTCACCTTTGCCCTCGCCCTCCTAGTCCAGAGCTTCTACCACTTTGGGTCTATGGTCGCCTACCTCTAGGTCAAACCGTAACAAAAGCTAAGCTCTTCTCACTGCAGTTACTATCATCGTAAACTGCCCACCATTTCCTACCCCTCTGACAACTACGGGTGGCGCGCCACCTATTCCGAGTCCCCATACGACACCAAAGAAAACCCTCCCTCTGAAGAGGAGTCTGAACAATCCACTGACCTCGACGTTGTAAGAATAATAATAAGGTGGGTGCGAGCTGTTGGACTCGTCCCCAGGGGGTTCCCAGCGGGCTGTAAGGTGAGAAGGGTTAGCTACGACTGACCACAGCGTGTCGCTGACTAATATTACTAAATAAGGAAATAGCGCGCGAGACAATGAAGATAATGATGAAAATGATGAAATCTGGTCAAGGACGAGGACCGGATACTAGGAAACTAGCCAAGGACGAGGGCTAGTACTGAGGGATGGCCAAGGACAAGGGCCGGAAATGAAGTGAATGGCCAAGGACGAGGGCCGGATACGAAGTGAACGAGGTGATCAGTCAGATGGGTGCCGAAAGATGATATTCCGAGTCGGAATACAAGGATTTTATAGTTCAGGGAATACCCTGGACTCTTCTAAACTACCAAAATGCTAAATAGAAGTCAGAAATGAAGTGGTAACATGTTGCTAAGTAAACCAGAACTCAGATGGAAGCTAAATAGGAAGTCCAAATATAAATAGAGCTTGGACCGGACTCGGACTGGATTAGAACCGGACTCGGATTGGACTCGGACTGAACCTGGACTGAACTCGGACCGGACTGGATTGGACTAGGATAGGGGTCGTCGGATAGCCAAATACACTGGAATATCACTGTAGGGACTGTAGAGTCTCTACAATGTCCCCATTCTTGACAAGGAACAGGAACACAATAGCCTCCTCCTAAGCCACTGACTCTCTGCCCAGCTCTCCCTTCCCTGAGAACCCACCCCACTGTCCCCCACTCCAATCGCCACCCAGCCCGTCTTCCCTCTTCCTGCACCTACCCCACACCACCTGCCACCCAACCCTTGACCGCCCATCCCTCCCCCATTCCCCACCATGTCCTCGACCAAACCTGTCGAACTTCGCATCGGAGCCCCTGAGGCCTTCAATGGAGATTATAAGAAATCTGAAGCCTGGCTGGACACCGTCCAGTTCTACCTCCTTGTCAATGCCAACGTCTACAATTCTGAAGACAAGAAAGTCGCGTTCGCCCTCTTCTACATGACCGAAGGGACCGCCAAGACATGGGTGGAAGCCTTCCGAAAACAAGCCATCAGCCCCACCATCATAACCTTCGGAACCTTTTCAGACTTCACCAAGAAATTCTATGAAGCCTTCCGACACCAAGACACCATTGGAAATGCCATTGCATGGCTCTCCACCACCCGGATGACGTTGAAATGAGACAGAACTTTCAAACCCCCCCTCGCCACCTACATCACTGAATTCCGGGGGCAAGTCCAACAAGCTGCCATCACAGACAACAATGTCCTCATCGGGTACTTCGCTGCAGGCATCCCCACCTTGATGATGAGACGTATCATGGCCCTCGACACCGTCCCCACCACCATCGCTGACTGGTACTCCAAAGCCATCCACTTCCAAACACAGTGGGAACGGGCTGACGAGATCGCCAAACGAAACTGTTACGGTTTGACCTAGGGTGGGCGACCGTAGACCCGAAAGGTGAAAGCTCCTGGCGAAGTGGGACGAGGGTGGAGATGCGGGGGACGCAGAGGTTGGCTGAGAACAAGGGGCGTAGGGGGGAACAAGGATCAGAGGTCCAAGGTTCCAGTCGACTCAGGTCAAGTGCCTTGTTGTCGAGTACGAGGAGTGTGAAGGGTCTAAGCCGGTCCAATGACAGGCGAAGGCCGGGTCGCGCAAAGGTGAGCTTGTAAGAAGTATATTCGGGAAGCTAAGCTAGAGTACAGGAGACTAGCTAGCAGTTTAAATAGTGTACCCTACTACACACAGACCAAGTCAGAAATGGTAAGTATAGGGCGAAGGGGGGGGGTCGGTGCGCATGGTGTCTGAGCGGGGGTACTACAGCAAGGGCACGGAACAGGGGCAATGGAAGCAATAGTCGGAGATGAAAGGCGGAGATGAAAAGGGGCACTGCCCAGGGCGGAAGGGAAGGGTTTGGAAGAGAACCTGGGTGAGGCTGTGTAAGTTTAGAGTTTAAGATGAACAGGCACTGATAGAGACCGGCGACGAGTTACGGCAAGATGAGTCATGGTAGGACAAGTCGAAGGAGAAGGCATGGGTG
>QFEL01009191.1:0-16268 GCA_003316195.1 Neoboletus brunneissimus
GTTCGGTGAGACATACCTTGAAAAGATAGTAATTGGCTTTTTGAGGAAGTTGTGAGGGGGGCACGATATGATTGTAGAGGCTATGTGCGATGATGAGATTGACGGGCAGGTTGATCGATAAATGGTACATGCCCCCAGAACTCTTCTACACTGTCGAAACTGATCACGCGTTTAATGTCCTCCATCCAACCCTGTGCTGCTGCCGCACTGGGTGTCTGAAGCACGGGTGTCTGAGGGAAAGAGGAGATGGGTGTTTGGGGGAGGTTGCGACCCTTTGTCGCGGGGGAATCGAACCAGAGCGTCCAGGGAGAGTAGAGAGGGTGCTGATTTGCTTGAAGCATTAGTGCTGCGGGTGGCACGGTGAGAGAGACGTACCTTGACATTGAAATTGGTGGGATCGCTGAAGACGGTGCGGATTCCCTCTGCCTGTGCTTGCATATCTATTTCTTGGATTTCGCCGGGCTCTACGTCAGGGTTGTCCGACGGAGGATGGGTGTTGGTGAGAGGATTCTCTGAGAGGGCAGCTGTGAGAGCGGCCTTGTTGGCTTGTTGGGAGGGGGCGGGGAGGGTGGAGGAGGACATGCTGAGGATGATGAAAGTACGATGGGGAGGGGTGCAATCAATCTTGTTGCTTTTCGATGGGAGTAAGTACTCCACCCCCAAAATTATCAAGGACTCTGACGTCCCCGGGTTTTGCCGCACCTCCGCAAAACCTTCCGTCTCCGTCTCCCACAGCGTCGGCCGTCATCATGGACGCCTTCCACGCAAAACTCATAGCGGCCGCAACGGGCTCGACGATGACCGCACTCACAAGTATGCTCTACCGTCCCGTCCCGGCCATGCCCACACTGACACCTGCCAGTGACTCCGTTCGATGTCGTCAAGACCCGTCTGCAAACGCAGCCAAAGGAACTTCTACTCTCTCGCATAGCTTCTACAAGGTGCTGTCAACCATCAAATGTTCCATGCGTCCGCAACATGTCGTCTCTTGTACACCCCTTTCCCGCAGAGGAGGTGGTCTGTGTCTATCACCATGGTATACTCAGGAAGGAGCGTGTCAGTGGCTTTTTGGATGCGGTCCGACACGTCGTAAAAGCGGAAGGAGTAAGAGGACTATGGAAAGGTGCCGGAACAACTTTGTGAGTCGTGGCCCCTCGGCGAAAACTTCGGTGCCCATCTTGTCTCACAGACTCATCGGTGTCCCTTCTTCTACCATATACATGCTGACGTATGACCATCTCCTACGAAACGTCTTGCCTCCATTAATACCATCACCGACATTGGTCCCCCTTTTCGCTGGCATAACTGCTCGGACCTGTCTCACTTCGCTTCTCTCGCCACTTGAGCTTGTTCGCACCAATCTCCAATCCACACCCAAGTCACCCGACCAACCACATACCCTCTCTTCTGTCCTCAGATCAATACGGACAATTGTTCGTCAACAGGGAATCTTCTTCCTTTGGCGGGGGCTTGGCCCCACTCTCTGGCGCGATGTTCCCTTCAGTGGCATTTACTGGGCAGGTTACGAAGCCTGGAAACGGTATTTTGTGTCACAGGGACAGACAGGGGCATATGTTGCATTTACAAGCGGGGCCATCAGCGGAATGACCGCGTCTCTCCTAACATCACCTTTCGATGTCTTAAAGACAAGACGGCAGGCGTTACTGATGTCAGGAACACTTCCTTCCAGGGCAACAGCCACAATACCTCTATGTTTACGAATAATGCGGACGGAGGGTGCAAACGCGTTGTTCGCTGGAATCCTACCACGGACAGCCAAGATTGCACCTGCTTGTGGTATTATGATTGCATGTTTTGAGGCATGTCCCTTTAACATTTGACCCCCGCACATGCTGACTACGAGTAGGGTGTGGGTAAAGTTTTAACGACGAAGGATTGACCATGTCACCTGCACTCGTAGGCTCAGCATCATTCATGATAGACACATGTTAAATCATCGCGGTAGATGATTCTGACGCATTTCTAGACATTAGATATCAGACATAATGCAAGCAGGTTTATGGTATCTGTACAGTCCAACTATCATATTATCAAATGGGTCAACCAAGCCTATTCAACTGTTTCTTCGCGCTCGAAAGCTTAGTCCCAACGAGGTCCACTTCGTTGTTTAGATTATCCAACATTTCATTCTGCGTAACAAGCTCTGCATTGATGGCTTCGCCGAGATGCCGCTGTCGTTGAAGGATCGAGGTCAATTGTGAAAGTTGCGCGTTTTGCTGCTCCAGCTGCGTCTGTTGCAGCTGAAGTACACCATGATCGTCCAATGGACGGGTTGCATCGGTTTCTTGAGGCGCCTTCGATGCCACGCCGAAGACACGAGTGACTGGTTTACCGCCACCAAGGAGTGCCACACGACCAGACTCCGGGGCTACTGCGACATTTGTGAATCCTGAAGTGGGCGAGGGCACAGTTATGCCCGCACGAGACACCTGGCGCGCGACCGTAACCATCTTCCCCAGCTTCTCGCAGTCGTCCTGCAGGCGTGCCACCATATCTGTCCTCCTCTGCAACTCGCCCTCTGCCATGCCCGACATGCCGAGCTCCTGCAACCCCTCTGTCAACATGCGCACGCGAGAGAGAATCTCGGCGAGCCTCTTCTTCGCTTGGACGTTGGCGGTGTGCGAAGCGTTGACGTCTCCACGATCGGAGAGGGTGTCCCGCCTGTTGATGTCAGCACGCACCCCGCGAATGCGGGACTGCAATTCGAGATGTTCATCAAGCCACGACGCAGACGAGAACTTGGTGTTGCTGCCGCGCTCGGGCGCTAAGCCTTGTCTTCCTACAGGAACACCGAGAAAATCACGAAAGGCGTAGCTATCTCGCCACTTCTCCTCCTTGGCGCTGAGAATGGCACGTAGGTAGGTCTCGAGGCCAAGTCTGCGCTGCTCGATAAATGCACCTTCGTTCTGAAAAGGCCCTTTGAGAACAGAAAATGCATTTTTGGGGGGGAGAGCTGCAGGCGGTGGTGAACCAGTGGATTTTGTGAGCTCGGTGTGGAGTTCGGCGAATTCAGAGTACCGATGCCACATTTGCCATGAGCGAACGTGAGCTTGTATTTCTATCCGATAGACGACGTGAGGTTTGGGAGTCGGCCGTTGTTCATGGCTGCGAATGTAGATAGCTTGAATGGCGGTCATACTGTGTTGTAGTTGGTTGCCTGCAAACCAAGCACACTGCGAAACGCATGTTTACATGTGATCTACACAGGGACTGTAGCTCGGTAGCACCACGCAACCAGTACAATAAAGGGATTGTAACGAAACTGTTGCCTATCCGTTACACCGCTTCAAACAGGGATTACGAGGGAGGGATCCCAAGCGATGATACCTTGTCCGTGGACGACAGTGGCTCCTCGATCGATTCTACCGCCTCGCCAATTCCAACCTTACCTATGACGTATCGCAACACGTCGCTGAGGGTAATGATACCGAGTAAACGCCCCTTCTTACCACCCTTCTTCTCTTCTTCCTACAGAAGGTCAGTGGCCCTGACACCGGAAAGGTAGACAAGTGACTTACTTCCCCCTCGACTACCACTAATCTATGGACACGACGCTTTTTGATAAGCTGGAGTAGTGTGCCAAGCGAGTCGGAAGCTGTACAGATGACAACTCCAGGGAAGTCTGGAGACCGTTGGTTAAGAGCCTCGGATATCGTCAAGTCAAGTGCTTGGTATGCTCCGAGACGAACAAGTGTCTTTTGGAACAAGTGTCAGACATGATCTCGACGTTGTTCCTGTCACGTACAATAACATCAACAGTCTCATATAAATTGACGACCACGCCGTCGTCGTCAATGATTGGGACGGCTGATATAGCACGTTCCGAGAACATATGGACGACATCAAAAACAGGGGTATTCAGGGTTGCGGTGGCTATCGGCCAATAAGGATTACATGTATCCGATGCTTCTGATGGAGGGTTCTTAGAGACGTATGTCCCGATCTTGAGTTTGCGGAGGGAAAGGTGGAGTTGTTGTATTTCTCTGGTGCACTGGTGAAAGAAGGTGAGGACGACTTGACAGTATAAAAGAGAGGGGATGGAATACGTTAATAGAAATGAATTTGAGGAGACGATATTGGGTCAAAACGGACACGATGACCTCGTGACCGGTTTCGGTATCATAATCGAGAAGAGGAAGGCGGCGAGCGTGAGTTTGAATGAGTAACTTGGCGGCATCGTAAAGAGTACTGTTGGGATGCTCCCTGAGCATCGGAGGAGTGGCCACACCGAGGCTCTTCTCGATATCTGACGAGAGATCATTAAAGAGTGTCCATCGGATGGAATCGGGGAGGGACACACCTCGCAACAGCTCCAATCGAAATGTTTCGACGTCTGCGGCTGCTGCCTCGTAATTCAAATTGTCGTAATAGTACTGGATGAGATGGATGATGTCTAGGACGGTGAGCATCCCGGCGAACTTTGACTTTTCGCTGTTCCATAGCGGAGCAGACACGACGCCTAGGGGGGGTGGACTGAGGGTGTGTGAGCGGATGCACGGACGAGCGCACCATTGAGAAGCAGACATTGCAGAGCCTTCTTTACGTTGAGCTTGATGTCAAGCACGATAAGCCTGAAGCTGACGGGAAATGCGTCGTAACAGGTGCGTCCTTTAAGGAAGTTGCGGATGGCATGCAAGGCTGCGTCGTGTGCCTCCTGAGACTGGACGGGGGGGAGGTGCGACACGGCTCTCGGTCTGCGGGTGGATGGTTTGCGCTTTGGGGTTCTTGGGGACTGGGCGGGGGAGAGCGTCGCGTTCATCGTCGGAGACAGCGTCGAGGAGGTGGAGAGAATGTGCAAGACCACCCGAGAGCGGGGGGGTGTTGATACCATATTTGGTTCGTGACCAGTAGCACGTCGCACACTTTGCGCTGGGCGTTCTCAACCGCTCTACTCTCACCCGCCGTCCTCCCGCGTCGACTCCCGAGCCCCGTCCACGCATGGCTACCTCGCCCCTCCCCACCGCCCTCACCGTAAACGGCTTCTCCGCCATCGTTCTCCACGCCCTCGACGATGCCCTCCCCCGCCCATCCGACGCATACTCCCCGACTTCGCCCCCTGACTACCCAGAACAATCTCCCGATGCACTCCTCTTCATCCTTCCCCTCCTCATCGTGCTGTCCACATTCCTTTTCGTCCTCCTCCTCTTCCTTGTATGTATCATATTCATCCGTAGGCGCCGTGGCATCGTCCTTAGAGACAACGATGGCCCCATCGACATGAGTCGTGAGGAGCTCTATGAAAGCGACGGTGGTTTCGAAGGTGTCGAATCTCGCTGGCTCGAGAGCGTCTCTGAGTCGGTCCGTGGATCATATCTAAGAGCCAAAGGTCCGTTCGTCTTTTCCCCACACGGATCTACATCGACCCACGCCATACTCTCCTTACTTTCAGATTATCAACTACAGTATCCCCCTAACTCGGAACCAACTGATATCACTCTATCGCAATTTCTATCCATACAGGAAAAGGGCGTCTCCGCTTGGTGCTTCGAACCCGACTACGAAACCATCAATTCACTCCTTGTTCACGCTCGCACTGAAATAACATTCCTCCCCGATCCCGCATCAGCTTCATGTGTTCAATCAAACCTACCTCTTCCAAAGCTAAACGAGGTATACTACTGGGAGGTCAAAATGTTCGATCTCCCGCAAACTACTACTGTTGCGGTCGGTTTGGCCACGAAACCATATCCACCATTCCGTTTGCCCGGAGTGAGCCGCCACTCCGTCGCATATCATTCAAACGGTGATAAATGTTACAACTACCCCTTTACCGCATCCACCTTTGGTCCTGTCCTGAAAGAAGGCGATGTACTTGGTGTCGGCTACCGACCGCGCACAGGCACAGTCTTCTTCACACGCAATGGCCGCAAGCTGGAGGATGCCTTTATTGGACTCAGCCGCTACAACCTCTTTCCCACGATTGGCGCCGATGGTCCTTGCAGCGTACATGTCAATCTTGGTCAGGCTGGCTTTGTCTTCATCGAGGCCAACGTCAAGAAGTGGGGTCTGGCTCCCAGCGTGGGAACACTTGCTCCGCCTCCCGCTTATGGGAGCGAGCGCGGTAGCATTCTACTAGATGTTGGCGGTGGCATCCGATCCAGTGGTGCTCCGTTCACACAGCAAGGCACCCCGGGTGCTTCATCTCCACCCCCCATATCGCGTTGTTCACACCGTCACCGACGCCCAAAGAACCCGTCATCTACTACTCCTTCTGCGTCCTCACCCCTCAGAGGAGCTCCGTTATCCTCTCGCCGTCAGGAATCCCCGACTCCTCCGCCAATCACCCCCATCAGTGAGGAGTCGGACGAGAATGATGCCGGACCATCCAATGATTACCGATACTTGTCACCGACTGACCTTCCATTCCATACACCTTCTAATCACGACCTCCCACTGTCACCTACACTAGAGGGGGAGAATAGTCACGAAGATGAAGACCTTTCGTTGTCGTCGTCGTCGTCCTCGCGTTCTCAATCACCCGCGAGCGAAAGTGCCGCAGGTGCGAGCAACCTCTTTAGTATTCCTCGGCTACCGCGGGATTCGTTCACTCACTTCCTGGCCGCCATGCGACACACAGATTCCGAAAGCACCATCCAGGTACATCCACCACCAGATTCGCCACGTACTCCGAATCCGCCCACGCCTAACCAGCGTGATATTCATTTGCAGGCACTATCCTCATCACTTCCGCATGAAGCGGTCGACACGTTGCAAGCTGGCCACCCGGCATTCTCGAGGCGAGATCCGCCAGCATATTCCCCACTAGATGCGTATGCTTACCCCGAAGGTGTGCATGTTGATTTACCTGCGGACGTTATTGCCGCCGCTTTGGAGGGGGGCTCCTTACCCGCTAGTGCGATCGGCCAAGGGTCAAATTCGCGTTCCGAGAGACGCCGAGTGAGGAGAGAAAGACGGTGACACAGTCGGTGGTCAGTGTCAGGTCTTACCCCGGGATTTTTGCTCATCGCCGCGTCGCAGTGTGGAGCCTTGTAACTTCTGCTAAGGAGATGATGTTCGTATTTCGTTTTCCATTTATCGTTCTCCATCATAAAAGATGTGTTCTGGACGCTTTGGGCCTTATTTAATCATTTTAATTCGGAATACGTACCAAAGTCTGCTCGTCCAAGTATTATCTGGTGTATCCTGTAAATCTAGGTTGAGTGCCAGCCAGTGCACCATGTTTAAACAGGAGTGCGACCCATGGGACTTCTGCCACTGGCAACTATGGAATACAGATCAAGTGATAGCTTGAGCTTAGGGCTCAAGCCGCTTGGGATCTCTAGGAAACAGTGATGCTCGCCTGATGTTGTTAAGCTTGAGGAACAACATCAGAACACGCTCAAGACCGATTCCCCCCCCTCCATGAGGGGGACAGCCAATTCGGAAGCCATCCACGTAACCTTTCATGCTCTCGGGGTCAACACCTTTCGCACGCATTTGCTGAGAGAGAAATTCGGGGTCGTGGATACGTTGTGCGCCCGACAGAATTTCTTCACCTCGCATGAAGAAGTCGTACGAATTGGAAAGGGCCTGAGACGGAGTCAACAAAGAATGGCAAGTTGATCGAATTCCTTACAGGATCCTCTGGATCAGGCATGGTATAAAACGGACGAAGGGCGAGGGGGAACTTGTCGATGATGAAGTAGTCCGTATCGTACTTGGCTTTCACAATACGGCCAAGCCTCTTCTCCTTCTCCGTGCTACAAGAAGGTTATTCAGAACGCAAGGAATACACCATCGATGACTCACTTGATATCGTCCAAGATTTCTCGATCCACACCATCCTCAACAAGGAGGTCAACAGCCTCTTTGAATGTGAACACTAAAGTCCCCTCTGGACCTTCTCGCCACTTGAATTCTTCCGCTTCGAACTGTCTCCCTACTGTGGCGATCTCCTTAGCATACTTCTCCTTGAGACCGCGGAATATCGTTTTGAACATGTCATCGAGTAGGTCGCGGACTTCGTGATAATGCTCCTCAATCGCCATCTCAAGATCTAAACCGACGAACTCCGTCAGGTGCCGATGTGTGTTGGAGTCCTCGGCGCGGAAGACAGGACCAATTTCGTACACTCGCTCAAAATCAGCTGCGATGGCCATCTGCTTAGCTAACTGGGGAGATTGTGCCAAGAACGCGTTGCCTGGCACAGACATCAGTTGAAAGGGACACACAATTGTTGCAAGCAGACCTTTGAAGTAGTCGACCTTGAAGACAGATGCCCCGGATTCCGTCGCAGCACCCTGAAGCTTGGGACTGTGTATCTCGATGAATCCATTGTTGTTCAAGTACAAACGGAACAAATCTCCGATGGCATGCTGAAGCTTGAAAATCGCATGATTAGTCGGCGTCTGCGTGCACGTCAGAATTGCCAGAAATGATATGAGTGATGGAAGACTTGCTCGGAGGTCGAAGACACGATTGTTTAATCGGGTGTCGAGCAAAACTCTATTGAATTGTCCTTCGACTTCAGGGGCGGTTTCTGACCGGCCAGCATCCTCAAGAGAAAACGGTAATCTGCTTTCTACCCCTGCTATGAGCCACAACTGATTTCCTGACAGATCAGTTCTGTTGCCTTCCAATCGCTATTGTATTACTGACCTCGCTGATGTGAATCTCAACGTCATCTACGGTCGCGCTCTTGATAGGTTCAGGACTCTTCTTCACGATGCCCTCGACGAGGACAATACTCTCGACAGCTAGTGCACCAGCCCACTTAACCATCTGTTTGCTGACTTGGCCCTCGGTGACTTGCATTAATGCCTGGACAGAGTTCGTGCGTTGGCGTAAGTTGAGGAAAACCATTTTGTTCCCTTGAAGACGTGAGGTCTGAATACGAGCTCTAATGAACACTTGTTCGTCATGATTCTGAGCGCTCAAAACGGATATATCAGTGCGTTTGCGGCCTAGGCGCGATTGACTCTGATGCAATGGGAGCTTTCCGTATTTGTCGGCCGCATAGTCCTGCAGATAAGATTTAAGAGCAAGCTCACTCGGATGAAAGTGGAAAAACCTCGTCTACAGCCGCTCGGGCCTGCTCCAGCTCCTTGGCTTTTGCTGCTTTCTCGACTTTCTTTTTTGCTTTCTCAGCTTCCTTGGCAGCCTTCTTCTGCGCACTTTTTGTCAGGCCATCGCCTCCTTCAGGTCTTAGGGGAAAGTTTAGCAGAAATCGATTAGAAGCGCTCTGTGCTCGCCTTTCTGAGTTGCCATCAGTTGCAGCGCTGGTACTCTCCTTCAGTAACATGATCGGGGGTGAAAAAGCAGCGTGCGTACCCTTCTTTACTTGGGTGAGTGACGTTTTCGTCTTTCAGGTTCACGTCCTGGCCCACTCCAGTCATGGTAGTCACTTGGGCAGCGCTGAAACGAGTCAGAATTAGATCTTATCTAGGAGGTATCAAGGCTGTGACTTGGTGACCCTATTTTAGGGTTAAGGTCTCTAACCAACCAAGAATGAGTGGGATGTGATCAAGTGTGATTAGTATAAATAAAGAGAAAGCCCGAGATCTCAATGGCGTTCGTCGTGCTCCGTGACCTCGACGGGCGAGGTCGCTGTGCAACATGGGCTGCGAGCACAGGCGCATCGGGCGATTCCGAATGCATCAAAAAATGTTTCTGCACAGCCGACCGGGTCTTTACGTTCTTTACCCGACTCAATGTTGGCCATTAATTCCGTGCGTCGTGCTCCAGCTGTCCTCCGTACTGCAGCTCCCTTGTCCACCTGGTCCACTGTCCTTGCTGGCCCTCCCGATCCAATCCTTGGTCAGTGCGACCCTCTGTCATGTCATGTCCATTCATTTTTTTGCTAGGTATCACGGAGTCTTTCAAAGCGGACAAAGACCCACGCAAGATCAACTTGGGTGTCGGTGCCTACAGGGATGAAAACGGCAAGCCTTATGTCCTGAATGCCGTCAAAAAGGTATTCCCTCCCCCTTTGCTATATGTTGTGCCCGTTAACGCTCAGGTAACCATCCGGTGTGCCACAGGCGGAGGAAAAGATGGCCCTTGCAAAGCTGGACAAGGAGTATCTTCCTATCACTGGTCTCGCCACCTTCACTCAAAACGCTGCCAAGCTCGCCTACGGCGCAGACAGCGCACCACCAAACCAAAATGCGGTCCGTTTCACCTGGTCTAGTCTACCTTTGGACCGCACTAACTCCGATAATGACAGATTGCAGTGACCCAATCCATCTCTGGAACTGGCGCCCTGAGGATTGGTGGCGCCTTCCTGGCAAGGCATTACCCTGGCGCTAAAGTCATATATCTCCCTACCCCTACCTGGGGCAACCATATCCCCTTGTTCAAGGACTCTGGCCTGGAAGTTCGCTCGTACAGATACTTTGACAAGAAGACAGTCGGGCTTGACTTCAACGGCCTGAAGGAGGACCTGAAAGTGCGTGCAGATTTAAAATGCGTTACCTTTCCTCACGCGGTCTCCAGAACGCCCCCGAAGGTGCTGTCGTGCTTTTGCATGCGTGTGCACACAATCCCACTGGGGTTGATCCTACCTTGGCACAATGGAAGGAGCTTTCTGACCTCCTCGCCGAAAAGAAGCTTTTCCCGTTCTTTGACATGGCATACCAGGGCTTTGCTTCTGGCTCGACGACACGGGACGCCTTTGCCGTTCGTCACTTTGTTTCACAAGGCCACAACGTAGCGCTCTGTCAGTCATTTGCCAAGAACATGGGGCTCTATGGGGAGCGCGTTGGTGCTTTCTCACTCACCACTGCGAACGAGGAAGAGAAGAAACGCGTTGAAAGTCAACTGAAGATTATCGTGCGCCCTATGTACTCGAACCCACCCCTGCATGGTGCTCATATCGCCAGCACGATTCTGTCAGACCCCCAGCTCTATCAAGAATGGGAGGGCGAAGTCAAGGGCATGGCAGATCGCATTATAAACATGAGAGAAAGGCTGTACGAGCTCCTGACCAATGGCTTCCAGACTCCAGGACAATGGGGACATATCAAGAGCCAGATTGGCATGTTCAGGTGTGTGCCTCTGATGTCCACCACGATATTGAGCACTTATGTTACCTATGGCGTAGTTTCACTGGACTCCAGACTGAACAGTGCAAGGCTCTCGCTGAAAAAGCCCACGTTTACATGACAATGGATGGTCGCATCTCAATGGCTGGACTGAATAGCAGCAACATTGAATACTTTGCGCAGAGTGTGGATGCAGCAGTTAGAGGGAATCTGTAGCATGCCAATACCACATAGAAGCTAATGTCTCCTTTGGATGCTTCCATACTAATCTTGATGAGATTCTGCATTCGCTCTGGAAACGGTCGTCCTCGATTCGAGTATAAAGGTAAAGGGTGCTCGTCGAGGTTTGTGGATTCGACTTTCTCTCTTCTGTGCTCATCTCGGCTTGTCGTGGAGGGAGTCGACCTGGGTTCTGTCTCGTTGAATTGCAATTCTGATGCCGTGCACACCAGAGAAGCAATTCCCGGGTGCTTGGCCAGAGTCTCCCGTATGTTCTTTTTCGCATATTTTTATATCTTTGGTATGGAGTGCTCAGTTCAGCAGCTTCCAGCGTGCCACGGCCCAACTGTGAGCTCCCCAACGAAGCCATTGTTGGCGGTATTAATTCTCCAGGTCTAGCTTTCTAGTTCTCATTCCCCATCCATCAGGTCATGGACCATCGAGCGTCCCTGCTGAGCGACTCGCTCGGCGAATTGCATAGGCCTTCTCCCTCCTGTTCCCGCGGTTCTGCGACTCACCCCGCCAAGAAGCCCCCCCCGCTGCGAATCATCGTCCCCCCAACAGAATATTGTCCCTTTAGTACCGATCTGACACTTCCAATTACACCACTTTCCTTTCCGACTCCTGTCTCATCGTCATGCTTCACGTTCAGTGATGGGCAGGAACTCGTGAACCAGAGCGTGTCCGCCCCGCCAACGCCAGCTCCGGTCCTGCCATTGTGTTCACAAGATACCGCTGTCGCCGACTTTGCCTCGCCGACTTCAAGCCAGTTCTTGTTAATGCCTCCCACTCCCCATTTGGAAGATGTGGACATTGAGACAGCAATCCGTGTATCGCCCCTTGCCACACCTGCCGCCACAGATGGGCCGATGGGTGGTGGATCTAACGGGACCAAGTCAGAGAATCCTCGTCCCTGGGAGGTTTCTCCATCCAATTGGCTCAGCGACCTCGGAGGTTACACGGAGACAGATCGTATATTTCGGCATAACCTGTTTGGCATTACTTTGGTTGACACAGATAGTAGCCCTGCATCAACACCAGCACTGAGCTCGAGTGTAGTCTCCCCTTCCTCACAAGTTTCCTCCATCTTGGCGTGCAACCTGCCTACCTCAGGTTCTCTGGGCAGATCACCGGCATCGTTACCCCCTGCGTTGTCACCCTACACGCACACCATGTCCCCTCACTCTTCACCGGCACGTCTGGTTCTGAAGCCTACGGGTACGGACACTTTTCCGTCGACACTGGACAGCTTGCAGGCATGGCGTGAGAGTGTGACGCCTGGGATCCCTCGATCCGAAGAACCTCACTCGCCACTCTGCGAGGATGTTCATAATTCCCAGCTCCAGTTGAGAGAGCTCATGCCAGAGACAGCCCTCATCTATCCATCCTTGCCTTCTCGTCAGCTGCATTCTCATCACCTTTCTCCTCGCGCTCCTCGCGTCTCAAAATCCCACACCTTCATAAAACACGCCAAAATGTTTGGCGGGCGTGTCAAACAACTTGTCACACGACAGAATGTTAGCAAGCATCGCGATAGCATGGACAGAGGCGCCAGTTTCAGGGTTGTCACAAGCCAAGACAGCGAGAACGGCAGCGTAATCTTGATCACTGCCCCCCCACCTCCGTATGACGTTCGTCCAACAGCACTCATCCCTCATGATCATACGGGACAGGAGCACGTAAGGTCGCGGACAATCTCCGAATACTCCTCTGCGGTTCAGGCGAGCACGACTGAGCTTTCCACTGCTGGCATGACCGAATCGGGTATTAGACAAGGAGGTGGCAACAGGAATGCCCTTCGTCGTCTTTCTCTTGCGGCGCTTTCGACCATAAAGAGATTTTAGCTCAATGTCAGTTTACTTTCGTTAACTTGCGCTTGTAGTTTTTGGCCGCGAAAACATTTATTCTGTGTCTTGAGCACGCGTCGACAGTTTCGACTAATCCATTCCTATGAAGCTAGTCCTTCAGATAGTATGTCGCTCTCTACATCTACGTTCTGAAGATTTCGATCACTCCGCAATGTTCTTACGCCTACCCATCATGCACATTGCATCTTTTTGTATACGTTTCATGACTGTCTCCTCGTTTTGTATTGATACCTGGTCACTGATACTTATCTGTAGCTACGGCCCATGCGAGTGCCGTTGTAGACACCAGCACACGTCGCGACGTTACAATAATATATTGTTATGAATACCGATCGTTCGTTCATGTTCCCAAACCTCACACCAACCACCATCAGCATTGTTCCAAACTAGATTCCGCGGATGCAATATCCATGTTCTTTGGCAGATGAACGTCAACATTGACACGTTCTCTGTCTGCAAATCGCATCGAGGACAACATTACAACTTCCATTTGTTGCAGTGCCTCCAACTTGAGATTCCGAAAGACACGACATGCCATCGCGCTCGTAAGTGCTACTGCGGGAACCGGAGGGAATAATCGCAAAACCGGAGAAACATTGAGCAATAGAGCCAAAATTGAGCGCGTGACGTTGACACCAGTTGTAATCCTGTGCAATGAAGCTTAGTACTTGAATTATGATCAAAGGAAGAGGAATGTACATATAATATTGCTGTCCACCCTGTAGGACTGCTTGAGAAAGATTAAGAGGAGAATCACCACAGCAAAAACCCTTCTGATTCGCTGGCTTTTCGGCGCGATGGAATAAAAGGGTTTTTTAACTGATCACAAAAGAATACAGAGGCATCGAACGGCACGGGCACGATGAATGCCGCGGACACATAGCTCTAGATTTTCATGTTGATGCAGTGCGATTCGATAGTAGTCGTGCAGCGGCCCAGGGAGCACGACCGTGGAAGCGCTAGTTCCGGCAACCCAAAGCACTGTGAACGCATGGCGAACATGTCTCTCCTTGAGAAAAACGGCATGGACGCGTTTAAGAAAAAGATATGAGGATGATCCGGATGCGAAAACCCAGAATACGACAATTCCATGACACCACAACTTTCGACGGAACCAGCTAAAGGAGACGGAGTATACTTGTTATAGGAGATAGTCCACGCACTCGATGAGCGACTTACTTTACGCCAATGTCGACATGAATACCACAGCAAGTGCACATGTCCTGATTGAAATAATCAGGATGGTGAACGTGGTTTTAAAAGTTAATCACTTGGACGCGAAGTCAGCAAATAGCACCGTGGAAAGTTTGGTTGTTTGAATTATTTTCCAGTCGTTGGGTAGGCTGGAAAGGATATCCCATAGTAGAGCCTGTGGTGGTACTGTCAATCATCATTGCAGTGAGGCACAGACTTCGATGTACCCCAAACGTAGCAAGAAAAACATTCCTTGTTGTCTCGTACTCGCTTGCAACGGTAGGTTGGAGGTAGTTGAGGTACAGGTCTGGATTGAGGATAGGCTGGGAGTTATTGCTGCTCATCCTGATGGTAGTTATGTGCGCAGAGCGTGGGGCTCCAGATCAGATGTGATTAAGTAGCACACACACCTCATGTCACAGCACGTTCATCCAGCTGATTAGGCATGTATTGAATCGAATGCATGGCTCCTGTATCAAGTGTCGGGTTCACAATTTGACCATTCAAGGCAACGATAGAGCGTCATGAACCACAGCAAAGACATAGCTACTTACACGTACCATATGGGTTTCCTCGGCACTCGAGCTTTTTACAACCCTCGGAGCCTCTTCATTGGAAACTAGCCTTTACGTGTGGTGTTATTCGTCGGTGCGACTGCGCTGCTCTCGTGACTTAGGCTATCCTACTCGGTTGCCTAATTAGGGAGTTGCATGCGGTCTTTTTCTTTCGAGCTCGGATCAGCTGTCAACGAGTACCGCAATGACCCCATTGGCGAGTGCATTCACATTGGACATCCTCTGTGCCTTGGTGCGTTTTCTGCCTGCAATCTAGTACTGACAGCCATTGATTGTCGTCGCACTCCCAGGCTGCACACCGTCAGTTCAACCGGCATGAACCCTCCCTCTCGTGGAGCTTGCTGCTTGTCTTGACAGTTCCTTTACTTCCCACGTGGATATTGATCAACCACGCAATCTCATTTCAGACGGCCCTTCTGGCAGCTTATTTGCTTTTCTTTGCGACCCTGTTCATGTCGATTGTGGTGTATCGCCTCTCCCCATTTCATCCCCTCGCAGAATATCCCGGCCCCATCGCGTGTAAGACATCTCAGCTGTGGGCAGTATTAATTTACTCCCGCGGAAAAGCTCACCATTACCGCAAAATATTGCACGATCAATATGGTCCTATCGTTCGTATCGGTATGCCACCCCGTGCGCGTCACTCTAGCTCTGCTGATGAAGCTCAAGGGCCAAACGAACTATCTGTTGCTGACAAAGACATACTTCCATACATCCTCGGCTCGCAAGGAATGCCAAAGGGACCCCGTAAGATTCACAAACATAGCTACCACACCAGCTTTGCCCTTATATTTGATCTTCGTCAGTATTCGAAGGGAGGCGAATGACTCCAATCAGTGACAAGGATATGGAACATTTCAATCTGATCGGTACCCGTGACTTGCAGCGTCATGCGATATTACGGAAAGCTTGGAACAAGGCTTTTTCAAACTCTCCTCTCAAGGACTACGAAGAACTGATGCATTTGCGTGCCCACCGATTGATTAATACTCTCAAAACTATCTGTAAGGGACAAGGTGGAGTTGTTTGCGTAGATATCGCGACTTGGATCGGCTATTTCACGTAAGTGTTACCGGTACATGATTGTTTTCGCTTATGTTGGTGTCAGATTCGATTTCATGGGAGACATGGCGTGAGTCAGCCCCAGACCTTAGACCACTTAAATCATTCTCAACTATAAAGTACGGCTACTCAAGTTTCGGGGGCGGATTCGAACTCATGCGAAACGGTGATCCTGAACGACTCTTGCCCAACATGTCAAGGTCACTCTAGTCAGTCTATGCGATTTTTCATAATCATTCTCTCACCACTTCCCTAGTTATGCTTGTCTCTGCCAAGCCGTCCCATGGTTTTCACGCGTGTTGCGCAACCTTCCCTACTTCGGAGCACCAATGCGTGCCTTTGGATCG
>QFEL01009200.1:0-12827 GCA_003316195.1 Neoboletus brunneissimus
CTTTCATTATGATAGGTTGATGATCGGGCACGTTTGCGAAGATCAAGTTCCATAGAGTGAATGGTCAGGGGTACACCAAAACCTATATTCTAGATGTTGCCTTCTACTGCATGTCCGTTTCTCGGATGACCTGAAGGATATCTGAGATGATCGCATCCTCACGTCCTGCCTTCTAAACACCGGTCAACTTCCCACTCCATCTAGTGCCTTTGCCTCCCCCTTTGACATTGAGCTTCTCCTTTAGCAGCCCCCCTACTTCCTTTACATGTTTCTCAGCTGAACCAAGTACCAACAAAACACTGGTTCCCGTTACAATTTGGGAGGACGGCGTCGAGGATAGGACGAGCAAGTATTGGGTATCAGCACGAGCAAACCCTGTGAACGCAGTTGCTATGGCGGATAAGAAGCCGAGTGGATTGATGGAATCATCCACTCGATGCATATGTCTCGTGAATACCAAACCCGATGATTGTTCCATTTCCTCTGTGACGCTCCCGGCGACATGTTTTGCTAATTCAGACTCTAGGTCGTCAACCCGCTTCTCTGCTCTCTTGCGTTCATCTATCACCTGCTCCACACGAACTGGTACCTGAGGAGCCCCACAGCTGAGAGTCGCTGCAGTCGCTGTGAGCTGCTTGTGCGTATTGGTCAAATATTCGACGAGCCGTGGCCCGGAAAAGAAATACAGTCTAGCAGAAGTGGTATTGGAGCGAGCGAGGGTCTCCGTTTGAGGAACTAGGAAGAGTTGAAGATTGTGCAAACTGGGCCAATGGGTACCGCAGCAGCTGTGCAGTGTATTTGATTGGTGATATCATCTCGAGCAGTGCACTCAAAGACATACGGATTCCGATCAATACGGTCAATAACCACGACTCTCATAATGCCGCCAGTATAGTCGGTAGGGATCGCCTTGGCGAAACCACGCGCATGGTCTTCTAACTCCTCCGGTTCGTTCGGTTTTTCCATCTCCTGGACCTCGACATGAACATTGCGGCCTTCGAAGACATATTGGTTTGCTGTAGTCTGAATACTTTGTATTTCATCACTGGTCATGCCTCTCGCTAGTTCAACGTAGCACGGAGCAGGTGCACCCGTCAAAGACCAAGAGAGCGTCCGGATGTTCAGACGATCCTCGAGCACAGCGGATAAGAGGTGCTGAGAGGTGTGCATGGTCATCTATATCGGAGAGCTGGTCATGATGACGAAATCGAATGTGTTGCAGACACTTACATGATCATACCTGCGATCCCAGTCGGCGTCTCCGAGTTTGACCAAGACTTGAGTTCCTACTGTAAATCGGAGAATATCCACATCAACATCTTCTACCTGTACATAGTGGACAGCATGTCCGCCGTGACGCCTCGCCTGTAGAACCTTCCAAACCCTCTCATCAGTGGTTTGAATTAATCCAGTATCGGAGGGCTGGCCACCGCCTTCTGGGAACACGATAGTATCATGCAAAATAACCTCGAGGGTGGGTGTTCTTGTTGCGGTAGATGTAGTGTCCTTCTTTCCCTTTCTTCCGTTTGGCGCCGGTTGCGTTTGCGAGACCCGACAGCTCACAACGGTGGTCAACAGCTCACGGAGAAGGGGGTCGCCTTTGGGATTAGTCTCAGTGGTGAGAAACTTATCTTATTCGTTGCCTCACGTTGACATGCCAATAGACCAACAGGTATGGAGAACTGGGGATCGGAGGGGACCTGGAGTGTGGGGGATACAATCCTGTGGTATGTCGGAGGCGTGACCGAAGGAGATAGCAAAATCGCTGCAGCCGACATTCCTGTGAAGATGGACGATGTGATGAAGAAGCGTGTGGATCCGGCGGGGAGCGTTTGGTGTGAAATCCCGCGACTACGTTATAATTTTATCGTCCACTGGCCGACACTCTTCTGGCGCATATCGGTTATATCTCACACGGAGGCAGAAAGAAGGACACAAGAGGAATGCTGCGGGTCTGCCGCGCTGTTCAGGTATATTGAGTTCAAACATTGTGTGTAATCCTCGTAGAGTAAAATGGTGTTGCAACAATGCTGCGCCTGTACTACACGCGGACTTCGACAATGTGACAACTTCATAGGTGGCACAAGGTGAGATGGGCGAGTTGTCCCAGTTCAAGGTGTTGATTTCAAGTAATATACTGTGGAACCTGTGAACAACACGCAAATTGACGAAGTGAGTGGTCACGAACTTGTGCGACAGTTCGATGTCTTTTGATAACGACGCACAATGTATATGTACTACGCAGATAGTCTGCTACGTGCGGACGAGCTGGTCCAGGTCCAAATTAGGTAATGCGCGTGGCGGTCGCAGTAGTGGCGCAGCATTTTCTCTTTGCCCCGGAGTGGAGCTTCATTGGCAGCACATTCTTTAGTACGCTTCTGCAGCTCGTTATCAATCTCAACTACCACCTACTACTATCAACATAGTTGCTAAACGTACGATGTAGTTTATAATGAGCTGAGTCGTACTCATAGTACTTGTGATCAGGCTGCGTTCTGTTCGCTGTAAGTTACCGGGAAGCTCCCGAGCTAGCACTGTGACTTACATTCCCGCGGACAAGCCTGCCACCTGAGTCATTTTACCACGACGTGCGACTCGCACCGACTCCGCTGCACCTTGGTGGTAGTACATTTGGCAACTTCCGATCGGATGGCAGATAGAATATATGAAGGTGTTAGTTATTCCATCCTTCGTGAGTCCTTACTCTACAGCCTCTAACGATCTCCGGTTCAATGACTACCTGTGCGTCGGAAAAATTTTGCCTCATAAGCCGTGGACTCGAGGAACTTTGAGGACGCTGCCGCACCGGAACAACATGAAGATGTCCTCTGTGAAGTGGTGCTATACTCAGCTCAAGAAGACCGGGAACGCATAGAAAAGAGTCTCCTGAGGAAACTAGACACCCGAATGTCAATATTAGTATTATTATACAGTCTAAACCATGTGAGTAGTTCGTGTGCTCATCTCTTCATGAAGTGCATGTGACAGACAATGGTATAGATTGATCGCAATAATGCTGCGTAAGCTGTTCCTCGGATGACATGGAAAGTCGGGGCTTTGATCCGACCTCATTGTATCCTACAAGTGCAGCGAGACTTCGGGGTTTTGAGAAAGATCTCCATCTAGAAGGCCACCAATTCAACAACATCCTGAGCGCCTTATACGTTGGCTATATCCTGATGCAAGTGCCTTCGTAAGTCTCTGTCATTGTTTGCTCTACAAGTAACATAGGCGACCTTGCCTTACAGTAACATGTTTCTAAACCATATCGGGAGACCCTCTATATATCTCCCAGGGTGCATGGCTATCTGGGGAATCATATCCGTTCTTACGGGTAATGTTGCACATTACCTGTCGT
Organism: Neoboletus brunneissimus; assembly: GCA_003316195.1. Lineage (NCBI taxonomy): Eukaryota > Fungi > Basidiomycota > Agaricomycetes > Boletales > Boletaceae > Neoboletus > Neoboletus brunneissimus. The sequence continues at coordinate 3,359 of QFEL01009200.1, forward strand.
CATTTGTCTGAGTGATTTTCATTTCAGGCACAACTACCACGTAAATCCTACGCTTTTCTTAATTACTTTGTCTGAGGCGTTCTTTGGGAAGATATACCGGTGCTCTGCTTACACGATTTTTCATTGGGTTTGCTGAAGCCGCATTTTTTCCTGGGGCTTTATTCGTTCTCTCTAAATGGCAAGCAAATTCACGCTCTCAGTCTCGCCGTATACTGTTGCTAATCTTCAAACAGGTATAGACGCGGAGAGTTGGGTGAAAGGACTGCTATTTTGTCGTGCGGCGTCATGCTTAGCCATGCGTTCGGTTCCCTTATAGCATCTATGATCCTTGATTCTATGGATGGTGTTTTAGGATATGCTGCGTGGAGGTAATTCCACGCTCCACTTCCCAGCCACGTTCTTAATGTATTCGATCATTCTTTTGTAGGTGGTTATTCTACATCGAGGGGACACTTACTGTGGTTGTCGCTCTCGGCGCGATCTTCGTATTGCCTGATGTCCCATCATCACTGTCTCAGTGGCTCACGCCTGAGGAGCGTGCTCTAGCACAACTACGGATGGAGGAGGATGGTTTGGTAGATGAAGGAGAAGCAGACAATACGGAAGGGAAGGCAAGTGGGTTAATGTTAGCGCTCTCAGACTGGAAAGTTTGGTGGCTCTGCATTGCACTGACAAGCATGGTCGTTTCACTATCGTTCAATGCTTTCTTCCCCACACTGAGTGCAACCATGGGGTATAGCCCAACGGTAACTCTTCTTCTGTGTTCTCCACCTTGGGCATTCGCTACGCTCGTAGGGTTCAAAGTGTCGAGGTGATTCTGCATAGGCCTTCCATCTTCAGGACTAACACTAATGAATTTACCTATAGACGCTCCGATTTGCGTGGAGAGCGCTTTCTTCACACTACCGTGCCTTTACTCTTGGCTATTCTTGGATTTTCCATGGCAATACTAAGTATGAACATAGTGGTCCGTTATATATCATTGTGAGTGGCATCCTGAATATCTGATTGTGTCTTGCGACATGTCTTCAAAGGTTTCTTATGGCTCAGTCCTACGCCGGCTTCATTGTTTTCTGGGCCTGGGTCAGTAACTCAATACCAGGATCTCCGTCTAAACGCGCCGTGGCTCTCGCTTTCATCAACTCGTTTTCATCGCTCGGTAACGTGATCGGCTCGTGAGTAATTCCTCTGAGAGCCTTGGCCTTGGCTAGGTCTCACATTCTCACAGCTATGTTTGGCCGTATGCATGGGGCCCTTCCTATGCAAAATCGTGTGCAATCTGCATCGTAACAAATGCGGCGTGTATCCTTATGTCGTGGGCCTTTAGAAAACATCTGAGTCGCTTAAATCAGGAGCTAGAAGCAACAGATGCCAGGCTAAATCGTCCCAAAGGATTCCGGTACTTGCTCTGAGTTGGTGGATTCTACAGTATGCAACGAGTCGGTTTTGAGAATATAGCAATAGATTTTATCTCGTTCGAGTAGATGTTTCAGGCTTCTATTGAGCTCCGTTACTACATCATGTACATATGTGAAGACTTGTGAAGACGAGCCCGAAACCTGCTGTCCAATTTCATAGGAGTACATAGATCGGGGTATTCTCGGTGATTAAGACCCACCGTGAGTCAAATGAACCTTGCAGGTGATCTGTCTGTGTCCGAAGAGGTTTATAGCGAAAGCCATTGCGTCTTCGGAAGTGGCGTTTCTGCCCTCCTTCCATATTTTCCGATTATGAGCTCCATCAGAACCCTTACATCAGGGTGGCAGTTCAGTCAAGTCGGCGGTGGTCAGGGAACAGACTACGGCGAATGGCTGCCAGTCTCAGAGTTCCCTACAACGGTTCATGTCGAGCTTTTGAAATCCAAGAGAATCCCGGATCCAGTGAGATTGATTTTGTGATAGGTGTTCTAGAGGACGTGCTGAAAGTTGATCTTTCAAGTTCCTTGGCTTGAACGAGTGGGAAGTGCAGTGTAATTATTGAATCTACTCATTTCAATGTTGCCACCGCTAGCTTACCCTCAACTCCCTCGATGTGGCACAGGGGTTGGGGAAGCCGACTGGGCATTTAAGAATACATTCACCGTCGCTGGAAAGGACCTCACCGCAGCAAATGTGGACCTTATTTTCGAAGGCCTCGACACATTTGCAAGTATCACACTGGCAAGTTTTCTATGCTCACTTCAGAAAAATCTCTGACTTACAATGAAATCAGAACGGTCAACATATCCTCGAGTATGTCGTTGTGTATTAACAGTGTCAATCAGAGTTTCAAACATCAATTAGTACCGAGAACCAGTTCATCGCATACAGGGCGCCCGCGAAGCCTCTTCTGAGGGCTGGTACGAACGATCTGTTGATTACCTTCGCTAGTGCATTCAAGAAGGTGATACATCATCTTCATTCCAATCGTTCACTACCATACAAAGCTCCAGGGGAGGGTACTCGAGAAGGCCAATGGAAAATTCCACTTATGGAATGGTGATTCTAGTCGCCTGCATGTACGCAAAGCGCAATACAAGTAAGCATTTCTAGTTATCCTTCTCTCCGAAAAATACTGACAAAAATCCTAGCTATGGTTGGGATTGGGGACCGGTTTTGATGACCATCGGTCCCTGGAAACCAATCAAACTCCATACCTATGATGTTTATCTCGCAGATGTCGACATCAGGAGTGTCGTTTCGGAAGCACTGGACGTGAATATCTCTGTTGCCTTGTTACTGTCGGACAAAACTCCCAGTTCGGCGTCCATCACCCTGAAGAACCCCAAGGGGGACGTAGTCTGCACAGAGAGTAATATTAAGTTAGGATCTGGGTGTGCTCGTGCAGAGTTCAAATTTTCCAGTGGAGAGCTTCAACTCTGGTACCCTGTTCATTACGGAAAGCAGCCACTTTATAGTGTCATAACCACTGTTTCCGATGCAGTGAGTCTTGAACATTTGAGAAGCTGATATCATTAACACGTGCACGTCTCAGACTGGTCAACTTGTAGATTCGAAGACGGAACGAATAGCCTTCCGCCGCGTCCGCGTTGTCGAAGAACCTCTCATCGATCAACCAGGGAAGACTTTCCTATTCGAAGTCAACAATATCAGGATCTTCTGTGGTGGATCCAACTGGATACCTGCAGATTCATTCTTGACAACGTCAGTGGTTCTTCGCTAGTTTGTCTGTCGCTTATTAGGGCTGGCTTGTAGGGTAGCGACAGAGAGGTACCGCGCCTGGTTACAGCTCTTGATCGATGGGAACCAGAATATGATTCGGGTTTGGGGGGGTGGTGTTTACGAAACAGACTCTTTTTACGACATCTGCGATGGTGAGTTCACGAATTGTGCAGATTCTCGAGGGGGGTTGATGCAACTGGACCCTTGACAGAACTCGGCAGTAGGTTTGTCAACAATTTTAGAGAATTATTGTCTTATCGCTCTCTACCAGTCCTTGTCTGGCAAGACTTCATGTTTGGATGTGGTCAAGTGCGCTCGCTCAGGTTGTCGTCCCTTAAAGATTGACGCAGACCTGTCTTAGTACCCGGCCTATGACTCCTTTCTGAAGCTCGTTGAAATTGAAGCAGAACAAAACGTTAAGAGACTCCGCCATCACCCGTCGGTTGTGATTTTTGGTCAGTCTTTCTTCATCGAAGCCAGCGGCACTAAGTGCAGCATCATGACAGCCGGCAACAACGAGGATTACCAACTCGCGGAATCTATCAACATCGTCGATTATTCTGATGAAACCTCCGACTTTCGGAAGACAAAGTTCCCGGCGCGCTTTATCTATGAGCGCACTTTGCCTTCCATTGTTAGCAAGTTCTGTGACATCCACTATCACAGAAGCTCACCATACAGCGCGCCTGGCGTGGTTACTACAGATAAGACCCTCGGCGATTTACACCAATGTGAGTAATATCAGAGGAGCGCCACAGCGAACCGTAATACCTTGATCGGTAGGGAATGTCTGGCATGGTTCCCAGGAGCCCTGGCACAATTGGGACATGCTTGCCGGACGCTTTGTGTCAGAATTTGGAATGTAGGCATTCTATTGATCCGGTGCCTTCGGACAACGTTTCACTTCCTGGTAGGGAAGGATATCCAAACATTCGTACCGTCGACCATTGGCTCGCTGGTGACCAGGCAGAACGATATCCTCAATCTCGGTATGCTGGGAACAATGATCATCGTGTCGACTCTAACATGATCTTGACAGCGTAAATAATAACCATAACAAGGCTGATGGGTTCGAACGGCGACTTGAGGTAAAGTCCGATTGAGATAACTCAGGTGTATCTTGTGCTCACCGGGTCATGAATAGCTCTATCTTGTTGAAAATTTCAAACACGCATTCGATATAGAGAGGTGTGCCACCCGTAGCACGCACCTTAGCACATGCTCAGAGGTTCTTGCACAGCTACGTATACTACACACAGATCATGCAAGCCGAGACTCTTGCATCGGCATACCGCCTATGGAGACGCAATTGGCGTGGGAAAGGGAGAGAACACACCGCTGGTGCTTTGGTGTGGCAGGTAACCAATTTGAAGTCACCCTGAGCGCTATCTTCCAACACGCTGGCCCTATCAGATCAACGACTGCTGGCCGACCACATCGTGGGCAATCATCGATTACTTCTTACGGCCCAAACCCGCCTATTTCGCCATAACACGTGAATTACGCCCTTTCACGGTGGGTATGACGCGCAAGGAAAACAAAACGTTCTCCGACGAACTGTCGGCGGCAGACTTCAGAATCGAGACCATCTTGCAGGTATGGGGGACAAACAGCACCCTATCAAAGAAAAAGGCTCGCTTGGAGCTCACGTTATTTGAATTACACTCCGACTGGACACATCAAATTGTGGAAGACATCGTATTGCAAGCAAACTCGAGTACCGAGCTGCTCTCTAGTCCGCTTCCTGGTCAACCCATCCGCACCAAATTGAGCCAGGTTCCTCGTGCAATTATTGCTTCCGCTCGTCTCCTTGACGAACGTGGAGCCGTTCTGGGACGTTACTCGAACTGGTACGTTAAGATCGGTCACAGGGTTTGGTTCTTCGGTCTTACATCATGGCGTAGGCCGGAGCCTTTCAAATTTATCAAGTTCCCTGCCATCACAGATCTGGGGTTGGTTGTCCAAATAGGTAACGACGGAGAATCTGTGCACCTTTCCACCAAGAAACCCATAAAGGGTATCATTCTGGACGTTGAGGGTGAAGATGTCAAGTGGAGCGATCAAGCCATTGATCTTGTCCCGGGAGACCCCCAGGTCATTCGAGCTACTGGGCTCAATGGCAGAGACGTGAAGGTCAGGTTTCTCGGCGATGGCACAGCGTGAAAGTGACGCGTGATGGTACTGTATCATGATAATCTACGAACTCGCAGTGGTTGGATTGATGGTGTTTGCACGACATACCAAATTGAACGAAAATCTATCATTATTAACCACCAGGGAAGATACTAGAGTTCGTAAACAGCCAAAACCCCAGGAGCAAAAGCCAGCGTAAATTTACAGGCAGTACCACAGAAGTACTGGAAGACAGGGATGCGGTAAAGGAGATTATTGGGAAAGTCTAAGTCGGATTTGGAGAGGGCATGTGCTAGAGGAAAAAATAGACCTAAATACGGATAATGCAAGTCAACATATGCACAGCAATGCAGGAGGACAGCTCTGTTCAGAGGGTAGGATATTGCGGGGTAGGGGTAACTCAATAGCATGTCTTGACATAACTCTGGGTGTGACCGAGGAAGTGTCACATAACGACACATTTGCTTGCTTCCGGCTGGTCAGATTGGCTATGTGGTGAACGCTTCTCAATCTCAGCGAGACAGAGTTCGAACACTTTGCCTAGAAATCGTTTTCGGGTGAGAAGAATGACCAATGGTCAATGTATACACACCGACGTTGACGTTGTTCTTTGCACTGGTTTCCACCCATGCGGCCTTGTTGGATTTGGCGAGTTCTGCGCCTTCATCGGGCTGAACCTGTCTACTATTTGGACTATAAGGATGAATGGTTTCGATGATGTAGTCGACGAAGCAAGGCGTATCGCCATGCAACAAAGGGTACGGCAAACATACCTGGACTGTAAATCAGTCTTTGCACCCACTATTACGCATGGTATGTCGTTCTTCCCGCAGAAATCGAGAATCTTGTCATAGACAATCTTGACCATTTCAAAGGACCTTCTGGATGTGACCGAGTACACTAGGACATAACCATGTATGCCGATGGCGTGCTTGGAATTGAGGATCGAGTATTCGTCCTGGTGGTAGAAAGGTTAGATATAAGGCAGCCTGATCCAACGAACGTTACCGACCTGACCGGCGGTGTCGATGATGTCACAATCATATTCAACGCCCTGGTAGACGACGCCTTTGGAAAAGGTACTCTCGATGGTCGGGTAGTAAGCTTCTACGAAGTGATTTTCTATGAACTGGATAACAAGAGAGGATTTCCCTGATGGCCATTCCGTTAGACCAGAACGGACGTGCGTGGAAGATGCCTACCGACTGAGCGGGAGCCGAGAACAGCAATTTTTCTCTTCCTCATCGTGTTGGCGGTCATATCGGAAGGGGAAGAAGAAAAGGAATAAAGGAGAAAGGATTAAATGAAGAGAAGGGGAGAAAGACAGTACGGAAAGATGGCAGTGACCGAGTCTGGCCGAAAAATGCAGCTTGTGGCGACGCCCGCGTTTACCGAGCCGGTTTCAGTGGGAGGCACGACAGCAGATGCCAGCGTTGCACACAAAAACAGGCAAGTTTCAGGTGGCAACAAGTACGTAGGGCGAAGAAGAGCCGCCAAGTTGAATAGGACGAGGTTGTTATATACGCGCAAGGATAACTCCATTCTCAAGTATGCGGGGTCTCAACGGTGCCAGTCTGATTGTCCACGGCTTTGACCGCAAACTCGAGTAATACATGCGACATTTTTCAGGAACTTCCCCGCCGTCGATGGTCTCGCCCCCTGCAAAAGAGTAATACAGATGCTTCTATAACGTTGTTGCTGTCACTCGAGGTGTCTTGTGATGCATTCGATCTCGACAGGATACACGATACGTGTGAACTGCACAGCGTATGGAGTAAGACGTCTCAGAAATCGTACGGAACCGCTGAGCCATCCACACTCTTCAGCCCACACACCGTGGCGAGACCCAGTACCCAGTCCGAGTCCACACGTACCTAGGGGCGAGATAAGCACGGCGTAACAAGGATGCACATAACGGGCTTGTCCTTCGGTCTGAATGCGATCGATGTCCTGCACAGGTCGGATGTTCTGCTTGGGGAGCCAAAGCCCACTCGGCTCTGTTTGTGATGACGCACTCCTGCGAAACCCGCGGGCAATTTCACCACATACTCGTAAACTCAGCTAAAGAGGAAATCAGACGTTCTCAAGGTGGACCGCGAGCTGACTGTTCTGGGAAAACCAACACGTGGCACCGGCATTGACGGCCCATCAGTTGGCTATACTAGCACAGTAAGTTAGGCGAATACAAACATTAATGTTCCCAACTGACGGACTCACAGCCTTGTCCAAATTCATGCAACGAGCTCTGGGCTGCAAGGTTGTGCACCTCAGGCGGCCAAACCAGAAACGATCACTTACGGTATCTATTCAAGTTCAGTATCGGAACTGAGATAAGCATGGCACGCCGTTCGAGGTCGCCTACGAAGGCAGGACGATACCATCCAAATGAGCGGCAACATCGGCTTTCCTCTTTCATAACGGCGGAAGAGCGGTGTGTGTCGGCTTTTGGGTGTCAAGTAATGACGCGGCTAGACTCGACCGATGAGGGCCATCAAATGTTGAAATCGTCGCCATACAACCATCAGAACTCAACGATCAGAGGATGAGTTTTTATGGTGCAGGAAGACATGACCAATCGGGGTTGGGGATGACAAAAGGAGGAGTTCATGAAACCTTGGAAAAATAAGCTATAGGGAAATTTGGGGATGGGATTGAACGTACGTACAAGGGAGCATCGACATGGTCCAGCGGTGAGATATCGCAGTTGGTGGTCCATGAGTACGAAGAAACGCACCCGACGTAATCCATGTCGGTACCCGTTGTGTTTGTTACCATGCTCCTTACAGTCACATGATGCATGAGTACTCACGTGACATCTCACGCGTCCAGGTTGACTTTTTTCGAACGCGTCAATACTTGTTCAACCAAACGCCCAACTGCTTTAGAACTCACTAACTATCCGTTTCAAACACAAGCTTCGCCATGTCTTCTATCTCCACCCCAAATGATTCTCCCGTTTCTGCTCCTATTCAGCCAATGCATAATCCTTCGCAAGCAGCGCATGTCGTCGTTCCCCAGGCACCTCTTGGGAATGCAACGAATGGGACAATGGCTGCGCCAGGGATGGGCATGAAAGCCCTCTTGGCTAAAAAGATGGCAAAGTCCAAGTATGTCAATGGGTCAACGGGTGGTCGTGTATTAACTCGCAGACTATCACCAGTAACCCAAAACTTGTCTCGCCAACCGATAACATGGTGACCCCGGCTACTCAGAAACTCAATGCTGCCAAACAAAAGCGTTTTGCGAAGTGTGTAGTAGCACTCGATCTATTGAATATGGCTGATAAACCACTCCATCAGAGGCGTAAAGCCAACGGGCAATCTGTTCTCGAACAAAGAGAGAGAAACTCTGACATCGGATGAACAAAGTGAAAGTGATGCAGAACTATCGGACTCCAAGTCACCCGCAGTACCTGCGCATGAAGACGCCAACCCGTTTGAATGACGAGATAGTCAATGGATGGTCGATGAGTGGACAATGTTCTGTAAGAGCGCGATAACACCCGCGCATATCTGTCGTAGCGTTAAACTGTGTTAGCTGTCTCGCTGAATCTCTGATTGTCTGTAGTTTTAGAATGTCGATTGTCTGTAATGCCTATGATTGTTCCCACGCATCCCTCGCTACACGTGTGTCTGGCTCACCTCAACTTGACCTTCCTTTCGTTGCCTTGTGAACATGGCTGACGAGCAAGAGCATATTGAACTAGACCCTAATACCATTGTCTCTGCCCAAGAGATTGACGAAGTAGTCTCGCAGTTCAGATTGTTTAACAGACGACTTTCGCAACAGTCAGTAATTCCCGCGTTTCCACTGGATTGCACTCACATTGCTTAGGCAGACGCAGAAGTTCTTCAGCGAGCTCCCCAAATTGACAGAAGCTGACCTAGTTGCTTCTGGTCATCAGGGTAAGCTCGCCTTGGTACCATCATTACGTTGTACACATACTCTGACTGGTGGATGTTTTACTCGCAGATGACGTTTGTCCGATATGTTTCAACACTTTTCTTGCCACTCTGGCAGAGGAAGAAGTTGCCCATGCGATGGACTCCCCTGCCCATCCTGTCGATGAACTGGGAGTCACAAAGCTGCAGAACACGTGTGGCCACATATTCTGCCGCAAAGAGTTGCGTGTGGTCTAGTTCTCTTCCCTGTGAAACATGCTAATGTACCCTCAG